>BQKN01000039.1:649336-686545 GCA_022839385.1 Asparagus kiusianus
TTTGTGCTTGGTAGTGAGGTGGCACAATCCTCTCCACTCATTCAAATGTGGGACCACATTCACTAGTAGAAAAACGAACAACCTAGACGAAAATTTTCATCTAGGTTGCTTCATTTCTCGTCTAGGTTGGTACACCTAGACGAAATTCCGTCTAGTTTGCTCCATCTAGTCTAATTCCATCTAGGTTGGGACAAACTAGACAAAATTCTGTCTAGATTGACCGACCTAGACGAACATCAACCTAGACGGAAGTAAGAAATCCGTCTAGGTTGTCAATCTAGACGGAATTTCGTCTAGGTTGCCAAACTAGACGGAATTCCGTCTAGGTTAGCAACCTACAGTAGCAACCTAGACGAAATTTCGTCTAGGTTGCTTCGCTACAATAGTTTTTTTGTATAGAATCTACGTTCCACGCTATATAATATCCAATACCAAATCATGTTCATATCCAACCTAACCTAATTATATTCCAATATCAAATACAATTATTTTCAAATAATATATTCACCAAAATACTAGAGTATAACATAAATTATTTACATAGACAATAACTAATTTTCACACGTCAATGATTTATACAATGAAAGAGTTCGCGAAAGCCATGAGAAAGGTAAATTTACAGATGTGAAGAGAAGTAGAGACAAAGTAGTACTATTCCCAATCAGAATCAAAGAAACCGACATCATTCATCTCAGAGTAGTATACATTCTCCAAACGCATGTCCTCCTCCTGTATCAAATACAGGATAAAAACATCCAAATAAGAAACAAAAAATCCAATAGAACAAACCAATGGAATATAAAACATAAGCAAGCATAAACAGGAGAGAACAAAAGCTTCTCACAATTCACAAATGTCAAACGCCATATCCAAAATGTAATGAAAGGTATTATAATAAGCCAATGTCATTGATTTAATTCACTACTAAGGCATGCAACAGATCGTGGAGGTCATCATCAAGTCCATTGAGTATTTTGAGGGAGAAATGATTTATGAGTTGTAGAACTTGATTGAATTGTCTAATAGCAAGGGATGTACAAACAAGTTAAGCTTGGAGAAATATATTCAAACAAAGGAGTAGTTTTCTCTCCAAACAACACAATCATCCCCATAAGTATAAATGTGTAGCATACAATCGTCAACAACAGAAAGATAAAGAAAAACCTGTATTCATCTTACAAACAACTGCAACGGTTTGAGCTGAATAATAATAATAAATATATGCACTTCCTGAAATAGAAGACTTCAACAACTTTGCAAACAAATATGTACTAAAACAAACTGACTATTAATTCGTAAAAATTTTCACAAATTTCACATAATCTTAGCAACAGCCCTACTTTTTCGTCAATGGGAAGTGTAATAATTATGAAGAAAGTATCATATTTGAAGGTTTGTACAGAATACCGTAATCAATGAATGTTTTTACTCTCTACATCTCCATCATGCTAGACTAATTTACAGGCTCTAAGCAGAATCATAAAAATTAGCTTCCTGGTCTTCTAACTTTATGTTAGGAATCTTGACCCCAAAATGTTTGTTTTTTATGATAACAAATATTATATATTGTGTGTATTATGTGCTAACATTTGTTTTGTAGTATCAGAGCTAAATCAACAATGATATTTAAAGAGATACTCAAGACATAAGTGAGTTCAAGGCAAAATAAAGCAACGAAGAAGATATACTTTATTGTCAAAATGTAATTTTATATTTTCTTTGCTTAGAAATGTTGTGCGCGGCGGAAGCTTCGAGGGTAACACGAACAATAACTCGAAATAAACCACAACTAATAAGCAAAACACAAACCACAGCAAGAACAAGAGATTTACGTGGTTCGGCAAGTTGCCTACATCCACGGGGCAAGGTGGGGGGAGTTCTTACTACTAGAAATTAAGAGCATACAAATAGAGTTACAAATCTCACCGATCAAACCCTAAAACAAAGCTCTAGATCTCTCACAACTCTCCCACAATTGGATGCAACAATTCTCTCTTCAAGGCTGCTCAAAATCGTCCTTGTGTTACCCTAAACAATCAGGTTTTGAGTTATATATAACTCAGAAACGAAACGGGTCAAAATCCAAAAGGCCCAGCCCAAACAGACTGCGGTCGACTGCGCAGGTTCGCGGTCGACTGCGCAGGCCGCGGCGGTCGACCGAACCACAAGCCTGAGACTAAAATCAATTACAGTCATCCGCGGTCGACCGCGGCGGTCGACCGCCATCAGCTCCGAATCCTACTGCCCTTCGTGCACGTTCGCGGTCGACCGCCAGACTTTCTAACTGATCCTTTGCTGTTTCCTGCATTTCTTCAATTCTTCATCTTTGTGAATGTTTTCACCAAAACTGAGCCAACACCAAATCATCCAATAGTCCCTGAACAAGTCAGGGAACAAAACTAGAGCTGAAACGCGATCTCCCCCCCCCCCCATCTGAATCAACTGATCAACCCGGATGCATCTGAAAGACTGCCTACGTATCCTCTTACCCAAGGAATCAACTCGAACGTAGTTCATCCAGATGGCCTCCAAAGGCCTCAGCACTGAAGGATGTTCAAAAGCTTCAAGTAATGAACAAATTTCACACCTGAAATAACTTTGGTCAACATATCTGCAGGGTTGTTATTTGTGTGAACCTTCTCCAATATGACGTCTCCATCATCCAAAACGTCCCGAACAAAGTGAAATCTGACGTCAATGTGCTTCGTGCGCGCATGATAAACCTAGTTCTTCGCCAAATAGATAGCTGACATGCTATCACAATATATCCGAATAGTCTCCTGAGTTATCCCCAAGTCCTCCAATAATCCATGCAACCATAAAGCCTCCTTAATAGCTTTAGTTACTGCCATATACTCTACCTCCATAGTAGAGAGAGCCACTGTAGACTGAAGCATGCATCGCCAACATACAGGTGTACCTGCCAATGTAAAAGCATAACCTGAAGTAGACCAGCGCTTGTCAAGATCTCCAGCATAATCTGAATCCACATATCCAATACAATCATGTCCATTCTTCTCATCCTTCTGGAATACTAAACCAACATCCACGGTGCCTCGAACATACCGTAGAATCCACTTCACGGCCTCCCAGTGACCCTTCCTGCGGTCGTGCATGTATCTCGATACCATGCTCACGACCTATGACAAATCTGGCCTCGTACATACCATCGCATACATTAAGCTACCTACTGCACTGGCATATGGGACATTCGACATATAATCTCTGTCCTCAACTGAAACAGGTGACATCAATGATGAAAGCTTAAAGTGGGGAGCCAATGGTGTGCTAACTGTTTTTGTATTACCATCAAAGCTAAATTTCTTCAACATCTTCTGCAAGTAGCTCTTCTGTGTAAGCTTCAACCTCCCTTTCACCCTGTCTCTCTCGATCTCCATACCCAATATCTTCTTTACCTCTCCAAGATCCTTCATCTCAAACTCGGATGATAGCTCCTCTTTCAGCTTTCGAATAGCCGAAGAATTCCTGGAAGCAATAAGCATATCGTCAACATATAAAAGCAAATATATGAGCTCACCATCCTGTAGCTTGTGCATATAAACACATGGGTCATATGGGCTCCTGGTGTACCCTCGGCCAATCATAAAACTATCGAATCTCTTATACCACTGTCTTGGTGACTGCTTCAAACCATAAAGAGACTTCTTCAGTTTACAAACTAAGTTTTCTTTTCCTGCAGCTTTAAATCCCAAGGGTTGGTCATGTAGATCTCCTCATCTAAATCACCATGTAGAAAGGATGTCTTCACATCCATCTGGACCAAATCCAAATCCAACTATGCCACCAATGCCAATAAAATCTGTATCGACGAATGCTTCACAACGGGTGAAAATACCTCGTTGTAATCAATGCCCTCAAGCTGTGCATATCCCTTGGTAACCAATCTGGCTTTGAACCGAATGTCCCCAATAGAAGATCCCTCCTTCTTCGTATATACCCACTTGCAACCAATAGCTTTCTTACCCTTAGGTAGATGTGCAAGTGTCCAAGTGTCGTTCTTCTGAAGAGACCGCATCTCCTCCTCCATAGCTTCCCTCCACCTGATCGAATCGGGGCTAGACTCTGCCTTCCTGAATGTGGCTGGAACCATATCGTCAACGACCTCTACTGATAATGCATATGTGACCATGACATCATTATACCTAGCTGGTCGACGAATCACCCTCCTCGGTCTATTTGCTGCAATGGACCCCTGAACATGACTCTGTTCCTGAGTCTTATAATCCACTGTATCCTCTATCTGCCCGACTGTCATCTCATCTCCTCCCAGTGTTACCTCCGTAGGAGCTTCAATAGATACAGTACTCTCTGGAGTGAGTGGAGTCACATCATCCTCCACCTGCTGCGATATCTCTCCTGTCTGGTCTCCCTCCACCTGCTGAGGGGCTCGAGGCCTCATCATGTACGCCTTGTCAAATGTGACATCTCTGCTAATAACTATATTCTTGTCCTGTGGATTTCATAACTTGAAGCCTTTGACTCCATCTCTAAATCCCACAAAGACTGCTTTACTCGCTCTTGGATTTAATTTACCATCATTGATATGATAATAAGCTGGACACCCGAATATCCGAAGCGACTCATAGTCACTAGCCACCGAACCAAACCAACGCTCCAATGGAGTCTTCCCGTCTATCACAATGCACGGTAACCTGTTCACGAGATGGCTTGCATAAACTAACGCCTCGGCCCAAAAGGATCTAGACAATCCACTCTATGTCATCATACAGTGCACCTTCTCCAGCAAGGTACGGTTCAATCTCTCAGCCACCCCGTTCTGTTGCGGTATCTCTTGAACTGTGAAGTGTTTTCTAATGCCGTGATCCCGACAAAACTGTAGAAACGGATCACTCTTGTACTCTCCACTATTATCTGAACGTAGAGTCTTCACCTTTCTACCTATCTGCAGCTCTACTTTCTTCTTCCACTCCACAAAAATATCCAGGACCTGATGTTTATGCTTCATAGGGTATACCCAATTCCTCCTGGAATAATCATTAATGAAAGTGACAAAATAGTTAGCCCCACCAAGAGATGTGTTCTTGGAAGGATCCCAAACATCTGTGTGAATATAATCCAATGTACCTCGGGTATTATGAACAGTGGTGCCAAACTTCACTCTAGTCTTCTTCCCAAGTACACAATGCTCACATAGCTCCATCTTGCAGGTCTTAGCACCTTTCAATAGCCCCTGTTTCACCAATGACTGTAGGAACTTATCACCTGTGTGTCCAATTCTCATGTGCCATAAGGTGGTAGTATCCTCCTCTGTAGTGATAGAAGCTGCCAGACCCCCTGTAACTGTCTTGCCCTTCAAGTAGTATAGGTTGTTTTTCCTGACACCTCGCATCACCACTATAGAACCCTTCGTGACCTTCACTGTAGCATCCTCTAAGATCACTCGATATCTTGCTGCCTCCAAAGTCCCAAGAGACATGATGTTCTTCATCAACTAAGGCACGAACCTCACTTCCTTCAACTCCCTCACTATACCATCATGCATCCTAATTCGGACTGAACCAATACCACCAATAGGGCATACGTGGTCATTTCCCATAAGCACGACATCCCCTCTTTCCAGCTCCTCAAAGCTAGAGAACCACTCCCTCTTAGGGCAGATGTGATATGTAGCTCCCGAATCCATCATCCACTCCGTGGAATCCGCATAGCAAACCGATGGTAATGCAGGGCATGAATAGCCTGAAGAATCTGAATCTGAATATTCACCAATAGCTTTTGCAACATTCACCTCTAAAGCTTGTGCATCTTTCCCCTTATTCTTCCTGGCTTTTTCTTTCCACTTTGGGCAGTCAATCTTCCAATGTCCTTCTTCTTTATAATACCGATATTGATTTCTACCAACACTCTTATAAGCACTCCTATTCCTTGATTTTGAGCGGTTAAACTGGCGACGATTTGGATCTCGGCCTCGAATTGCTAACGCATCTCCCGATGCCTTCTCGGAGGGTTCACCATCACTCTTCCTCAACTCATAGTTCACCAAAGCTGAGGTCACCTCCTTGTAGCTGACTGTAGTTCTTCCATTGATCATAGTGAGAATGAACGTACCATAATCATCTTCGGGCAACGAACACAGAAGTAGCATCGCCTTGTCTTCATCCTCAACTATAATGTCCACATTGGTCATATCTAAAAGTAGCTTAGTGAAGTTGTTAACATGCTCCCTGATGGAAACTCCCCTCTTCATCTTGAACTGATAAAATCTCTTCTTCAAGTGAAGCCGATTCTCAATGCTCTTCGTAAGATATTTCTCATTGAGTGTTTCCCACATCTTCTTCGCCGACGTCTCATTCATAACATCATAAATAAGATCCGGCGTCAAGCATGACCTAATAACACCACAAGCTCTACTATTCATCTTCCTCCAAACCTTGTCCACTATATCAGTGGGTTTCTCCTTTAACTCAAGAGTCTCCTCCAAATTCTATGCATCTAAAGCATCAATCACCTGACACCTCCACAATCCAAAATTGATCTTGTCGTTAAACTTAGGAACATCAATCTTCGTGTTATTGATGCTCAGACTCTGTACGCCTTTGTAAGAGATGAACCTGATGTGTTTGCTTCTTCCATGTTGTTGATCTAGCTCTGATACCAATTATTGTGCACGACGGAAGCTTCGAGGGCAACATGAACAATAACTCGAGATAAACCACAACTAATAAGCAAAACACAAACCACAGCAAGAACAAGAAATTTACGTGGTTCGGCAAGTTGCCTACGTCCACGGGACAAGGAGGGAGGAGTTCTTACTACTAGAATTTAAGAGAATACAAATAGAGTTACAAATCTCACCGATCAAACTCTAAAACAAAGCTCTAGATCTCTCACAACTCTCCCACAATTGGATGCAACAATTTTCTCTTCAAGGCTGCTCAAAATCGTTCTTGTGTTACCGTAAACAATTAGGTTTTGAGTTATATATAACTCAAAAATAAAACGGGTCAAAATCCAAAAGGCCCAGCCCAAACAGACTGCGGTCGACCGCGGCGATCGACCGCGCAGGTTCGCGGTCGACCGCGACGGTCGACCGAACCACAAACCCAAGACTAAAATCAATTATAGTCATCCGCGGTTGACCACGGCGGTCGACCGCCATCAGCTCCGAATCCTACTGCCCTTCGTGCACGTTCGCGGTCGACCGCGACGGTCGACCGCCAGACTTTCTGGCTAATCCTTTACTGTTTCCTGCATTTCTTCAAGAAATGTGTACAAGCCTTGATCACTTACACACATGCACACACATAGTGTTAGAACACACTAACACATGTTTAGTGTGTTGGTTAACTATAGAAATCCCCTATATTAACTATTAGATTTAATAGATATTAAGTGAGACTTAAAACATATCATATAGCTCATATCTACCCCTTAATAGTCGATTAGTAGCATGAATAGTCGACTATAAAAGACACAGACAGAATATCAGTTTTTGTGTTATTACAGACTAGTCGACTACTAGACATTATAGTCGACTAATAAGAGTTGAATCAGAATTCCAGACTTTCAATCGATTACAGTGTAGTCGACTAATAGACTAAGTAGTCGACTACGAAGGAATTTTATGGCTACACAGTGTCTGTTTGAACTCAGAGTAGTCGACTACTAAGAGTTGCAGTCGACTACAAAGGCAGTTTTCTGACTGTTACAGTTTTTGAATATATGACGTTTATAATTGTTTTGAGGTGTTATTTAGGTTTAAAAATATGACTTTTCAGAGGCTATAAATAGGGTAAATGTCAGTAAACATAAAAAAGACTTTTACTCATAAGATCAAACATTTGTGCATTTATAAGTGTTCTAATATTTAGATTTTGCTTAAGAGTTAGAGTTCTGAAATAGCCTATGTTCTTGATTATTTTCTACTAAGTGTTTAGGCAAATTTTAAAGAATAAAACCTATAGCCACAATGAGAAGCATATTCGCAACACATTCAAGGCTTATAGGATTAGAATTGTACTTTGATTCAAGGAAGGTTCTCTCAGGTTTGAGAGGGTTGATCTCTTGGTCTAGAGATCGGTATGACGATCGGCATGGTCTTGTTAATTAGGTTGTAATTTGCATGGTCTTGCAAATTAGTCAGGTTTACTTTTTGATTTTTTTAAGGTTTCAAAATTATAGTGGAAATCTCAAGCGGGATTTGCTTGGGGACTAAATGTACATCGGGGAGATGGAACCAGTATACATGCTTGTGTTTGTGATGTTCATTTTCTGATATTGTTGTCATTCTTTCTTGCAATTTATAATCTACTTTGCAAACTCTTTAACAAGGCTCTCTAGTGTTTTATTTTAAGCTTCTGCAGATGTTACTCTTTGTATAAGAGAGTACAACTCTACAATTATCATAAGGGTCAGACCCTACACTTAAGATATAAAATCGATTAAGCAAGTTGCAGATATCCAAATAATAAAAACACAGTTCACACTCAAAATTCAAGATTACCCCCAAACTTCAATGCTCGGTTAGAATAAGAAAATGGACCAGGACATGAATGCATTCATCTTATACACAATTGGCGATAGTAGTAGCAAAATAACACAAACATATCACGTGCATATTCATAAACATATCGAACAAATTGTCGGAACATTAAGAACACATAATAGGCAAAAGTTCAAAAAATTCAACGAACAATTATATATACAAGAACAATAACAATCAATTACACCAGTCATATTAACACACCATCCATTACCCAATAAAACTACCAGCTCTCCTTTATGATCTTTAATTTCTCGAGTATGAATTTACCTTCTTTGTATGAATTTACCATCTTTGCACCTGTCGACAATCGGAGCAGTAGATACCGGCCACCGTGTGGAGCCCGGTCATGAGCTGTCGATCTTCTTTAGAGCATCTCCAAGGGGCCGGAAAAATCCCCCTTCAACCCCATGTCCCTTAGCTTCCTCCTTAAATTAAGGGGAAGGTTAAAGTCACTTAACCTTCCCCTTATAATTTTTTATTAATATATTTTATTTTAGAGTTAGTTTATAGTTAATTAATTTTAGTTAATGTATAGTTAGTTTAAAATAATATAATTAAGTAATGTATAGTTAATTTAATTTGATTAATATTTTTTAAAATGTACCCCTTATATAATTTTTATTATAATTTTTTATTAATATTTTTTATTAATTATAGGTTGTTTTTCCTAGTATAGAGTGTTTTTCTAGTATAGATTTGTTTTCTAATATAGGTTGTTTTTCTAGTATAGGATTTTTTTAATTATAGGTTGTCTTTGTAGTATAGGGTGTGTTTCTAGTATAGGCTTTTTTCTTAGTGTAGGTTGTTTTTCTTAGTGTAGGCTAGCTGTGTTTCTAGTATAGGGTGTGTTTTCTAATTATAGGGTGTTTTTTCTAGTATAGACTTTTTTCCCTAGTGTAGATTGTTTTTCTAGTATAGGATTTTTTTTTGTTTTTTTAGCTACAATAGCTAATTTTTTAAAATTATCTAATTAATTTTTACCCTATAAATAAAGCACTACCCTAAGTGCACTTTCACACTTCACTCTTTCATTGTTTCTACCTCTATTTCATCATATATACTACAATTTAAGGTAGGTTATAATTTTTGTTTAATTATAACTGCACTTCATGTTTCTTATATTTTAACAATTTGAGAATTTTAATTAAATAATACTCATGTGAGATTTATATTTGATGTAGATGGCAGAAAATAATAATCCGTATTATGTCAATTTGATGACTAGTCATTACCCATGGGAAGATCAATATGAAGAGCAATCGATTCAACCGGACAAACCCGAAGAAAATTTGGTAAAAGATGTACCATTGCAAAGAAGTCGATGCGAAAATCAAAATATCGGCTTGGCTCGAAGAAGACATCTTGCTTGTATCTGCATGGATCAACACTAGCAATGATCTAGTGCAAGGGACATTGCAAAAATATGCCACATTTTGGAACCACGTAGCAACTTACTATCATGAAAACAAAACATTCAGTAGCGATCGTGATCAAAAAGGGGTAGAGTACCATTGGTAGGCTATTCAAATTGCAGTTAGTAAATTTTGTGGGTGTTTTAATCAAATTGAAGCAAGAAATCAAAGTGGCGTGACAGAGAATGACAAGGTACTACGCACAATTGCAAAGCGTGATTGGAGTACCCCGAATGCTCGCTCTACATCCTTTCTTGCCGACTCATGAAGTGTAGCAAAATATTTTCTTTTATTTCCTTGTGATAAAGAAATTGTTTTAACAAATGTTGCCCATGAAGGATATATACCATCAGCAAGGTAGTATCCCATCGTGTATTCATAACCATTGACTATATAATTAACAATCGGACCATGCCCTTCAGCAAGTTGAGAAAAAACGGAAGACCGTTGTAGGCGTCTAAAAATACCTATAGGTATCCACACACAGCTCGAGACAGAGAGAAGGTGATGAACGCTATTATCTAAGTCGAAGAGTATTATCTGATACTGACAAGCGCATGAAATGAATCAACAAACCCTTGATGACGTGGCTCACGTGCTCATCGGCCACCATCAAGTGGCCTGCACGCTCATCGGGCACCAAATCGGCGAACCAAGTGGCCCACGTGCTCACCGATCACCATCTAGTGGCCCGTACGCCCATCGGCCACCAAATCAGTGAACCGACTGGCCCGTGTACTCACCGGCCACCTCCAAGTGGCCCGTGCACTCGTCGGCCACCACCAAGTAGCCCGTACGCTCATCGGCCACCAAAACAGCGTACAAGTCCACGAAACGACGAAATACGTATAACGACGGAACAAGTCAAAATCCGGAAGACTAAGATAGCCGCTGGCAGCCGAGTCGCATCGAAACGATTCGGCTGAACCAGTGGTTCGGCCCATAGTCAGGTCACCAAGTGTGGCTCGGCCTGATCCGAGCCACCATTTGGTGGCTCGGCCATGGCCGAGCCACTGGGTGACGCGTCGGCCAATTTGACCTGAAAATGTATTGTTTCGATTTTAACGGGTTTTCTTAGGATTTGTTTGTTCCTGAGCATCCCAACTGATCTGATACTATGGCTAATCAGTTACTAACTGAAGATAAGGAGGAATCCCTTGTTTTGATCCAAAAACTCCTCAACCGGAGCCTATAAATACGAGCCCAGGTGCTTATTTCTTGGGATCTGAAAATCAAGAGGACGAAGTGCTGTCGAATTGGAGATTGGAGCACGAATTTCAGAGAGTTAGCAAATCTTGGCGGAGTTCCTCAACAAAGTGAGAGTTTGAGAGATCTGAGACTTGTTCTTCCTATTCCTCCGGATTTAAGCTTAGTCTTAAACCTCGAGAAGAGCCGTGATCTCGCTTGGTCGAGATTACCGCTGCTGCGATTACTTCCTTGGTGAAGTAAAAGCATTGATTATCTATCTTCTGCTAACCAGATCTAATCCGTAGACGGTCCACGGATAAACATCGGCACCGGTAACGGTCCCGCACAAGCAATAGGCGATAAACATCTATTGCGTGTAGTTTGAGAGAGAGTTGTAATTGTTGATTAAAAGTCTTATAAAAAGGCTATTTCTTTGAGTTTATTGTAGCGTTTGAAGTTGTAATGGGCTCATCAATGAAATCAACATTCCACCAAAACACGCTGGCGACCACAGTGGGAGCCGACAGCCTTTCTGTGAAGGCTGATGTGTCGCAACCTCAGATTCTCATCCCGGTTGAGGAAGATGTCGAATATGAGTTCGACCAGTAGAAGTACGAGGAGTACTTGTCCTCCTCTCCCAGATCCACCTCTCCTCACAAATCCAAGAAGGTTCGTTGGTCTTCAGATTTGAAGACCCCAGAAGAACTCCCCGCCACTGCTGCACTCGTGGCTCGCAACACCCCGTCGGCATCCGACGAGGCCGAAGCCGTAGATATAAACCCCTTGACCGGGGAGTTGACTATTGATAACGTGCCCGTTCTATGAAAGAGGGCACGTCAAAGACGGCGACAACGCCTTGCGCACTAACTGGCCAAGTCTTTGGAGCTAGTTGATGGAATCCGCTATGAAGCGGATCTGAAGTCCAGGAGGCGCCAAGCGCCGCGACAGCGGGCAGCCAACTCCTACAACTCAACAACGAATGAATAGATCCGCGTCAGAAGGACGCGTTCAACCCTTGAAGAACGGATCCAGAAACATCGCGCATTACTCACACATGCACGAGTTCTCATGCAGGAAGCGCACAAATTAAAACAAGAAGAGGTGGTCAAGAAGCCACCAAGATCACATCGAGTCTGGAGGCCAAAGTCCAAACCAGCGTAAAAAACAACCCAAATGGTGCCCTAAGGCGTCGAAAAATTAAAACAACCACTTGCTGGCTCGGTCAGAACCGAGCCACCAAAGGGTGGTTCGGGCAAAAGTCGGACTAGTTCGGTCCGTTTCACTACTGGTTTGCTTCCTACAGTCCCGTCTGAATTTTTGATGGTCCCTATTACTGTCCTGGCAAATCAAGCACCTCCGGTGGAGATCCGCGATAGTGTGGATTTGTCCCGTTTTAAGATAAAGATCACAGATCGCCTTGACCCTTCACACGATGATCGAGGCAAGGCTCTAAGCAAAGAGCGCTTAGGCCCATTGAATGGATCTCGAGCAGTTTTTTAGGCTGGAGGTCGTGATCATCCTCCTAAGTAGTGGAGAAGAACGCGTGATGGAAAAAGTCCTATACCTGACCACATTGGATTGCGTGTTGAAGTCCGGGAGCCTATTGAAGGCTAACGTTCACGAAAACATAGCCTCAAACATGTGACTCCTGAAGACACTAACAAAGTGTTGAATTCCCAGAAGAAAACGTACTCGTCGGACGAGGACGCTACATCTAGGGAGTCGTGCCAACACACGATGGGTTGCTTCGGTCATCAGACCGATGAGTTGTACTATCAGGCCCGAGGTACGAACAAGTCTCGAAGAAGGAATAATCAAGAACCGGACTACCATTGTTTGCGTTCCAAGATTATCAAGGTGGTGTTATCAAGATGTTGCTGTTCAAAGGCCACCCCGGAGAGAGTCTCAGTGTTCGAAAGAATCTCCATCGGAATGTCCGAATCCAAACCAAGGTGTTTCCATAGAAAGAAGTCAGCCACTCAAGATGATGAATTTCCAAAAGTATCTGTCAATATGACTGGTAGAGGGAAGTCAACACGACACTTTAGTCCCAATCATTTTTCAGAAGTATCCCAACGTATAACTCGATTACGATTGGGGACCAGTAGAGGAAGGGATTATCAAAGAATGCAAAGGGGACTACCCTCAGATGATGAAACGTCAGATACTTGCTCAGATGCTTACTCGATGATGGTTTCTGATGATACAGCATCAAGCGCAGGACAATCTTATGAATCACTTATGATTAACACAGAGCAGATGGCTAAAATTCTCGAGGATGCTCTAACCAAGCAGAAAGAGAATTTTAAATTTGAAATGGAGATGGCTATGTAGCAGATGAAGGAAATGCATGACCAACAAATCGTAGTATTGACAAATCAGCAGGGAGAGTCTAGCCATCGCAATAATCCTAACCAAGCTGATAATGATCGGGAAGTGGATGTGAATGTCAATATGAACACCCCTCCCGTCGACAACAATATTAGGGATGGTCCCTCAGATGATAACAATACGAAGGAGGACCACGTTACTTCTCCCCGAAATCGCCCGAAGAAAGACAAGAGCAAGGATAAGAAGATGAGGGATTTGGAGAGCAAAATCAATGCGTTGATGAGTGCTCAGGAAGTAAAAAGGTCCGGAATACCGTGCCCATACCCAAGAGAGTGGGAATCAATCTTGTATCTGGTAAAGTTTAATTTAATTAACTTCATGCCGTTTGACGAAAAGGGTTCCCCCACTCAGCATTTGATATACTTCAAGTCTCACTTGAGAATAATCTCTGGGAATGAACCTCTGATGGTACGGTTGTAGGCGTATAAAACTGCTTATAGGTCCCTTAACACAACTCGACATGATGATTCGACAAACCAATGAACCATCGGGCGATGAATCCAAGCATGATCGTTAAACCACAATATCGAGGCTAAGTAAGACGCGACGAAGCAGATTAACGAGGCGACGAGGTTAACAAACTCGAACACCGAAGCGTATTTACTGCCAAATCAGGATCCGGACTGCCAAATTAGAGTCCAGATCAACAAATCAGAGTTCGGATAAACCGCGAAACCGAAAAATGATGAAACAACTAACACTTGGAGGGCTCGGCCAAAACCGAGCCACCTCTAGGTGGCTCGGCGAGCCACCAAGGTGGCTCGGTGGCCGAGCCACCAAGGTGGCTCGGTGGCCGAGCCACCAAGGTGGCCGGCCGAGCCACCTTTTGGTGGCTTGGTGGCCGAGCCACCTAGGCCAAGCCCAGATCTGAGCCCAGATCTGGTTTTGAGTGCCTATAAATAGGCTTGGTGGTTCATTGTTTGATAGGTTGGAATTTTTGGTGGCGAAGCTCTGCTGGATTGAGATCTAAATCTTGGAGTTTTGAAGCTTTGGAGACTTGAACTTTTCAGATCTGGTTCTCGGCGAACATCCATACCAAACAAGGCAGGAGTTCGATAGAGATTAGATCTGAGATCTACACGGTTACCCTCCGGATCAAAACTTGATTTTTGATCCCGAGAAGAGTATCGATTTCGCTTGGTCGATTTCAATTACTTCGGGCGATTATTTCCTTGGTTAACTAATCCCCCCGGCTGTTATTTCCTTCGTGAAATAACACCCGTCGTACCGTGTAGATCCAACCGGATCAAGATCACGTGGTGGTCCACGGATTAACCCCGGCGCAGGCGAAGAACCCACAAAAGCAAGAGACCGCAAAACAAGATCTTGCGATTTGTTCCACAAACAAGGAAAGTTGTAATATTTTTATTTTTCTTTGATTTTGTTGTAACCGGATCTTATAAAAAGACCGGATCTTTTGTAACCGATAAACAGTTGCTTAAGGAGACAATGACTTCAATGAAAACAACAAATTTTCCCGCGAACAATCTGGCGACCACAGTGGGAGCCACCGATCTCGCTGCCGAGATCGTTGCGCCGCAGCCGCGAATCTCAATCCCGGTCGAGGAGGAGGTCGAGTATGAATTCGACCAACAAAAGTTTGAGGAGTATCTATCATCCTCGTCCGGATCCACCTCCCCCCGTAAGTCCAAGAAGTTCTCCTCCAGGAGAAAAGTCCGTTGGTATAAGGAAGTAGAAAATACCAACAAAGATCTCACCCCGATCGATGCCGAAGTTGCATCGAGTGAAGTTCCACCGACCTCCAACCAGGTCAAACCTGTTCTCACCAATTCCTCCGTCGCTGAGGGCGTAGGGACTCTCTCAAAGAGAGCCCGCCAGAGGCGACGTCAACGCCTGGCATGGCAATTCGCAAAGGCGATGGAGTCCACTGACGGAATCCGCTACAACACGGATTTGAAGAACAGGAGAGGCAAGCAGCCTCATCAACCAATGAATGGCAGCTCCTCCAAGCCGCCAACGAATGAATGGATCCGTGTCAAACGGAATCGTTCGACACTGGATGAGCGCATTCGCAAGCACCGCGCACTGTCAGTGCAGGCACGGGCTCAAGTCCAAGAAGCCCGCAAAAGATTACAGAAATAAGTGGCCAAAAAGCCGCCACTAACCCGCCAAGTATGGAGGCCGAAGTCTGAAGCAGCAACTCAGGCTAAGGAACAATCATTGCAGCCTTCAAAACAAGTTCAACCTCCCGAACCATCCCGAAGAAGGAGGTCAGTTTTGGAGCGCCTCGGTCCACTTCCCAAAGCTCCAGTTCAAGAATGTTTGGGCCCGATAAAAAAGCCCCGAACGACTCAA
This sequence comes from Asparagus kiusianus, assembly GCA_022839385.1. Lineage (NCBI taxonomy): Eukaryota > Viridiplantae > Streptophyta > Magnoliopsida > Asparagales > Asparagaceae > Asparagus > Asparagus kiusianus. The sequence continues at coordinate 665,171 of BQKN01000039.1, forward strand.
CATGACGGGGGTCACGGCCACCCTCAACATGACAAGGAGTTCATGGCAACTACGCGCACCAGTTTGCGCATTGAAGTCCAGAAGTCCGCCGAGAACTCACGCCCACAAAGGCGTGTTTCGAGACGCGTGACTCTTGAAAGCCCAAAGAAGGCAGTTCGCCCTTAGAAGGAAGCGTTGTCGTCTGATGATGATAGCGTTATACCTGAGAAGTCGTGCCAACACACGATAGGTTACTCCGGCCTTCAAACCGACGAGTTGTACTATTGTGTTGGGGGTACGAGTAAAACCAGGAAAAGGAGTCATCGAAAACTAGAAACTCAGTGCCCCTGTTCTAAACTCATTCGGGCAGTATTGTCTGAGTGCAAATGCACCAATACAGTCCCCGAAAGAATTTCGGTTTTCGAAAGGCTCAATACCGAAACGCCAAAACCAAGGCCTAAGCGTTTTCGACGAAGAAGAACGGTAGTCAAAGATGGAGAATTTCTGAGGGTCACCACTAATATGACCAGCAAAGGGACATCGACACAGGATAATCCCGAGTCGATTCCAGAAGTACCCGGCGTGTAACTCATCTACAGTCCGGAGCCATTATACGAGCAACTTATGGTAGGGTTCGGACAAGATTACCTTCAGAAGATGAAGAATCGGATGTCTGGTCTACGGTCGTATCAGATAATATAGTGTCTAGCGAAGGACAACCGCGCGAGTCACTTATGATAAGCGTGAAACAAGTGGCCAAGATGCTCGAAGAAGCCATGGCCAAACAACAGGAGAGCTTCAGGTTTGAAATGCATATGGCCATGCAGAATATGAGAGAAATGCATGACCAACAAATCCAAGCATTGACAAACCGGCAAGGCGAACCAAGTCGTCGTAACCAGGTTAATCAGGAAGATGAAGACGCACATGCGGATGAAGCTCACAATGCCAATAATCCTCCCGTCAATGCAGGGGGTGGTAACGAGAATGCCAACGAAAATACAGGTGAAAATTTGAAGATTAAAAACCTCGAGAGTAAAATCAATACGTTGATTTCCGCTCAAGAGATGAAGAAGACGGGCATTCCTTGTCCATACCCAAGAGAATGGGAATCAATGCCGTATCCGGCGAAGTTCAATTTAATCAACTTCACACCGTTTGATGGGAAGGGTTCACCCACTCAGCATTTGATTTACTTTAAATCACACTTAGGGGTTATCTCTGATAATGAGCCTCTGATGGTACGGTCCTTCATTAGCACTCTTCGTGGAGCCGCCTTTGATTGGTATCGCCGCCTCAAGCCAGGAAGCGTGAATAGCTGGGACGACATGGAGACTAAATTCCTAGCCAACTTCTTCGATGATGACACCGAGATCTCCATCGGGTCGTTGCTTGACGAGAAACAGAAAGACGGGGAATTAGTTGATACCTTCGTCAAAAGGTTCCGGAACAAGGCGATGAACTATTAGGACCCGATCACTGAGGAATTCATTCTCCAGACTTGCCACAACAACCTCGCATTGGACGTGTTGGAAGCAATGGGAACAGCACCGTCCAAAACATGGAAGGATTTGAAGGTTCGAGGAGAGCAAGCCGAGCGATTCCTCAGAAGGAAGAAGGCGGAGAGAGGCCAACAGACGACGAATGCTCCAACACAGAATTTTAACCCACGAGGGAAAGGTAAGGGACATGCTAATGCAGTTGATGCTAATCAAATTTTCCAATTGTAACCTCAGCAACAGCCGCAGCAACAAGCACCACAACAATCGTAGTCGCAATGGTGACAACAGCCTCAGAAGCAGAAATCTTCGGAGCCAAGATTTCCTAAAGTCTACTCCTTCAAAGATGATGAAGTTCCCGTCATCTTTAAGTACCTGTTGGAGAATAACAAAATCCAGCTGCCGGCGATTGTGGATCAAGAAGGGGCCAGTAAAGTGACGGATCCGAAGTATTACGCATACCATAGAGCGGTCCATCACCCTACAAGGTTATGCTACCATCTCAAGGATAAGATCCAGGCGTTAATTGATGTAGGCGTCATAACCCCAAAGCCGCCCAAGAATGTAGGAGCAAATGCAGTATCAATTAGCTTTGGATCAGTACCCACAACATGGTTTGAGCCAAAACGCATCACCAAGGTCGGAATGAAGACAGTAAACGATGACCCATACGGACAACGCCAAAAAGGACTTGTACCACATACAGCCCCAAACGGCGAAATCCTCTGGGTCTATCCTGATCTTATTGAAGACGATCAGTGGATGACTTCCTCGACCAGAAAGGGTAAAGACAAGTCCTGCAACGCTACTTCCGTGATCTTCGAAGAGGATGGTGATGAAGCTCCTACCTTCCCGCTCTCTGAAGAAGAACAAGAAGTGTTTGCCACTAGAAGCGGAAATCAGTATCACTTCAACTAGCCATCACCTAGTGATCAGGTAGCTGAGCAGGGGGTGACTAAACGGGGACCAGCCAAAACTCTCACGGAACTGGGGGTGATTACAACTCCTAGACCGGTTGAAGACGCTCGACGAAAGCCGGTTGATAAACAGAAAGAAAAGAAGTCCCAGGAGGTTCAGAATCCGAAGCAGTCTCGTTTCAATCGTCCGATTGGAAGAGATAAACCGGAGAGCTCGAACACTCCGCGCATTTTCGATATTATGGCTCAACTAGCTAACATTCCAGCGTGGATAACACTGTATGAGTTGTTGCGGTTGTCTAAAGAAACCAGGGAAGCCTTGCAAGAAGCCTTGGCCAATTCAGAAGTGTTCCTTACTCAGATCAAGCCGGTGCCTGAAGAGCCAGAACTGTTTATTCAACACTGCAATATAGCGGCTAAAAACCTTCCCTGCATTACCTTCACCAAAGAGGATATGCAGACGAAGAATTCGAACCATGATCGAGCCCTATATTTCATTGGGTACATTGGCTCCAGCGAAGTCAACCGAATCCAAGTGGATCCGGGTTCCGCTGTGAGTATTATGCTGCTTCGCTTGATGCATAGCCTCGGCATTCCAGTGAGTAAGTTGGCGTCCACAGACACTGTTATCTATGGATTTAATACTAGCGGGTCAAGACCCTTGGGTAAGATCCGGATAAAATGTCAAATGGGTGATTTGAAGATGGAAGTCACATGTTATGTGATTAATGCCGAGACTTCATATAACTTACTATTGGGTCGACCCTGGATCCATAGTAATGTTATAATCCCCTCCACTCTCCATCAGTGTTTGAAATATGTTGACACTGATGGTAAGGTTAAGACGGTGGTCGCGGATAAGCAACCATTCAAAGGGTTTGAGAATTATTTCACTGATTCTCTCCTTTATGGAAATGAATCCGATACTGAACCATCGGCCCAGGGCACGGACAGCGGAGAAGAAGCTGATACCGAATCCGGACTTGATTACGATGGAGGTTTTGTTTTAAACGACATTGTACCGTTGGTAATCAATCTTGACGATGAACAATCGTCAGATGGTAGTTGTAACTGGCAACTTGCCAATAATGAAATAAATGATGATTTAGAGTACTCACTGTCTCTTGATGATGTGATAAAGGGATTGCATGATAATCCCAATTTATATACACCGCTTCGATCGTCCTATATAACAAAGAAACACTTCCAACATTCTTTCGGAACAACCCTGATCGTTCCTGCCAAAATAGGAGGCGAAAAAGAAGTGATTTACGGTAAAGGAGAGAGTTTTCCATTACCTGATCATTTCTTAAGGGAAGATGAGAATGATGACAAACCTGGTCGACATTTATCTAAGTATAGTCCGGAAGTGCGCAAGCTCATGGAAAAACAGGGTTATGATTTCACACTCGGAGAAGGTTTATACTTCGATCGAGGTTCCCGTATTCCAGCCAAAGCGGCATATGTACCAGAAGGGAAACCGGATGTTTATTATAAATTCAGACGAGGATTAGGATATGTCTCTTCTTCAGAAGACGAATGTTGCTGGTTAATCAGTAACCAAGCATCTGGGCAATACAAAGATGGGTACTCGTCAAATTCCTCGAAATGGGATTCCGATATAAGTCTGGGGGGAGTATTCAAAGCCCTAATGACGAACATGACTACGGCTGATCCATCCACAATGGAGGATGACGATCAAATACCAACATGGGAAGACCCATGGGTTCATCACCTGACCATGCAGTACGGTGATAGGTTTGAACAGAGGGAACCCCCTACTGAAGTTAAAATAGTCTAAATCAACATGGGCGACGAGGCCAACCCAAAACCTATATTCATCAGTGATAGTCTTCCACCAAATGAGAAGGAGGAATTAATTGCTCTCATCAGGGAATATACTAACGTCTTCGCTTGGAACTATGAAGACATGCCAGGGCTCGACCCCAATGTGGTAATGCACCGCCTCGATATCAAATCGGATGCCAAACCTGTCAAACAATAGCAAAGACGGTTTCGTCCACAGATTATGGAAGCCATTGAGGCGGAAGTTAAGAAATTGATCAAATCAGGATTTATCCGAGAGGAGCAACATCCAGATTGGCTAGCCAATATTGTTCCAGTCATGAAAAAAACGGTAAAATCAGGATTTGTATCGACTTCAGGGACCTAAATGCGGCATGTCCAAAAGACGACTTTCCTCTCCCAATCACGGACGTCATCATCGACAATACGTGCGGATTTGAGAGAATGTCTTTTATGGATGGTTTTTCAGGATATAACCAGATCAAGATGCATCCGGATGATGAGAAGCATACAGCGTTCAGAACGCCCCTCGGTGTCTTCTGCTACACGGTGATGCCTTTCGGTCTAAAGAATACAGGCGCTACGTACCAGCGAGCAATGACTAAGATTTTCCAAGAACACCTCAGGAAAACAGTCGAGTGCTACGTTGACGATTTGGTTGTAAAAAGCCGTAACAAAGAAGATCACATCAAGGACTTGAAGACGATGTTCGATCTCATGCGAAGTCATCAATTGAAGATGAACCCCACTAAATCCTTCCTTGGAATGTCCAGCAAAAAATTCCTTGGATTCGTTATCACCACTAAAGGTATACATATCGATCCCGATAAGGTGAAGGCGATACATGAACTGCACCCCCCTAGAAATCTAAGAGAACTCAGAGGATTGCAAGGGCGTTTAGCTTACATCCGGCGGTTCATCTCAAATCTTTCTGGGAAGTGCCAACCATTCTCTAAGCTAAACAAGAAAGGTGTATCATTTATTTAGGACGAAACCTGCCAAAAAGCACTCGAAGATATCAAAACATATCTGACGAATCCTCTTGTTCTCGTTGCACCGAAATCAGGTAAACCATTCTTGATTTATCTTAAGGCGATGAACCACTCGATAAGTGCTTTATTAGCACAAGACGATGATAACGGTCACGAACAGGCAGTTTATTACCTAAGTCGGACCTTAGTAGGCGCCGAGTCTTGATATCCGATGATTGAGAAAGAATACCTCGTATTAGTATTCGCAGTATAAAAGATGCGGCATTACTTGGTTGGACAGACGATTTACATCATTTCTAATGTTAATCCAGTACGGGTATTTATGACGCAACCGGCCTCTATGAATTGGCGGTTAGCGAAGTGGGCCCTTCTCTTGTCCCAATACAATTTGCACTTCAAACAGCAGAAATCAATCAAAGGACAAGCGATTTGTGATCTTTTGGCAGCAAACCCGACAACAGATACGGCAGAAGTATATGATGACTTGCCGGATGAAACCCATGAGGTTAACACTACATCACACCAACAAATATGGCAATTATACTTCGACGGTGCTTCGAGAGCAGTTAATGTGGCAATAAGCCCCGGATGTTCTAAAGTCTCCTCCGGAGTTAGAGTTGTCTTAGTTTCCCCGGGGAAGCATGTGATGCCTCGGGCTTATTCACTGACCGGTCCATGTTCCAATAACATAGCTGAGTACAACGCGCTTCTCATTGGACTTAGTTTTGCCAAAGAGCTGGGGGTCGAATATCTCGAAGCTTTTGGGGATTCTCAATTGATAGTCAACCAAGTCCGTGGAGAGTATAAAGTCAGGAACCAAGACCTGGTCCCGTACCACCAGGAGGCCATCAAAATGGCAGATTCTTTTGAAGAATTCTTTATTGAATACATCCCTCGTCTCCAGAACGCTTATGCGGATGCACTGGCAGCACTAGCGGTATCACTGGCGTAGCCTCCCGAAACCGAACTGCTAGTCACAGTAAGATCGCATCAACTCTGCATACCCATATACAATATGGATATCGAAGAGGAAGATGATAGGAACATAAGCGCCAAGGAGGTGAACTCAACTCAAATTGAGTCTGAGTCCCGAGATTGGCATTTTCCTATCATTGACTATGTCCAATATGGTATTTTGCTAGAGGATGTAAAAGAAAGGGAATCAATCCGCCGAAGAGCACCGAGACTAATACATTATACCGTCGAGGGTACGATGGTTTGTTACTCCGATGCCTTTCGAACAAAGAAGTAGAAGAAGTTCTTAAGGAAGCACACGAATGAGAATGTGGTGCGCATCAGCCCGGTCCCAAGCTGTATGATCGCATCAGGAGAATGGGATATTTTTGGCCAACAATGGTTCATGATGCAATCAAATATGCCCGAGAATGTCATGCTTGTCAAGTACATGCAAATTATATGCACCAACCACCGGAGCGGTTACACACGTTGTAGGCGTATAAAACTGCCTATAGGTCCCTTAAACACAGCTCGACGACGCCGATTGACAAACAGACCATCGGGCGACATATCCAAACATGACCGTTAGCCCGCAAACACCGAAGCCAAACGATACGCGACGAAGCGGACTAACGAGGCTACGAAGCTGACGAACCGCACGCAAAACAACGGAATGAATCCACTCGCGTGCGGAATCAAGCCAACGGGTTGAGGAATCAACGAGTCATCCAACCAAGAGCGGACTCGGATGAATTGCGATCGAGTCAAGATCAGTTTCGGATTCGAACTCAGAAGCAGATCTACTGCCAAATCAGGTCAACGAATCGAATCCAAACCAATCAACCGCAGAACCGGAAAACGGGCACAAAGAGGCAAAACGACAAACACCTGGAGGTCGGCTCACCGAGCCACCAAGGAGGCTCGGTGGCCGAGCCACCAAGTGGTGGCTCGGTGGCCGAGCCACCTTGGTGGCTCACCAAGCCACCTTGTGGTGGATCGGCGACCACCAAGGTGGCTCGGTGGCCGAGCCACCTATAGGTGGCTCGGTGGCCGAGCCACCTATAGGTGGCTCGGCAGCCACCTTGGTGGCTCGGCCACCACCGAGCCACCACAAGGTGGCTCGGTGGTCGAACCACCAAGAGGTGGCTCGGTGGCCGGCCACCCTGTGCCAGGGGTACAGTGAAGGTAGCCTATAAATAGGCCCCCCCTTGTTCATTTGAAAAGGTTGAAAATTTTGGAGAGAGGCGAAGCCCTGCAGGATTCAAAGCTCAAAAATTAAAAAGATCCAAACTTTGGGACTTCAAGGACTTGCTCATCCAGATCTGGTGCTCGGCGATCATCAACGCCAAATAAGGCAAGAGTTCGAGAGGACCGGATCTCAGATCTACGTAGTTATACTCCGGATCAAAGCTTGGTCTTTGATCCCGAGATTAGGGTGATTATTTCCTTAGTGAACTAATCCCCCCGGCTATTATTTCCTTGGCGAAATAATACCCGTCATACTGTGTAGATCCGACCGGATCTAGATCTCACGGTGGTCCACGGATAAACCCCGGCGCAGGCAAACAACCCACGCAAGCGAGCGACCGCAAAACAGGAGCTCGCGATTTGTTCGACAAACAAGGAAAGAAAGTTGTAATTTTCATTTCTTTTCTGATTTTCGTTATAACCGGATCTTTTAAAAAGACCGGATCTTTGTAATCGATAAACTATTACAAGAGTGTACAATGGAATCAATGATGAAAGCTACGATTTTTCCCACGAACACACGTCAACCACATCTTGGCCGTTCGAGACATGGGGTATGGACATTGTTGGTCCTATTTTTCCCCCTTTAGTCAAAGGTGATCGATTCATTCTCGCAATCACGGATTACTTTTCAAAGTGGGCTGAAGCGATTCCGCTTAGAGAAGTGAAGACGAACAACGTCATCAATTTCATCAAACATCATGTCATATACCGACACGGCGTGCCAAGACGGATCATTCATGACAACGGTCCACAGTTCATAAGCAACGCTTTCGTCAGGTTTTGTGACAAGTTCAAAATTCAAGATGTTTCGTCAACAGCTTATTATCCCGCTTCGAATGGATTAGCTGAGGCTTTTAACAAGATGATCATCAAAATCCTGTCAAAGCTCGTGAAGACCAATAAACGAGACTGGGATGATAAACTCGGTGAAGCACTCTGGGCTTATCGTACCACCATACGCACACCTACAGGAGCTACCCCATATTCGTTGGTATACGGATGTGAAGCTGTGCTGCTATTGGAAATCCAAATCCCATCCCTTTGGATCGCTCTCGCAACTGAGATGACGACAGAAGAACAACATCAGAAACGTCTTGAAGAACTCGAAATGTTGGATGAAAAGCGCTTGGAAGCTCAACAACACATTGAGTTTTATCAAGCCAGAATATCTAGGGCTTTTAATAAAAAGGTCCGACGGAGAAGCTTCAAGGAAGGAGATCTGGTCCTCACTGCTCGCCGACCGATAATCCTCAACTCCAAGAAGAAAGGTAAATTTGAACACAAATGGGAAGGGCCGTTTGTGATAGACACAGTCTACTCAAACGGCGCATATCGCCTGATTTCTCTAGAGGGCGTCAGGCAATTAATGCCAATAAATGGAAAGTTCCTGAAAAAGTACTATCCTTAGTACATTCAGGATAACCCATTTACCAGGAAGTTCCTTGAAGGATATTATACTTAATATTCTAGAGGATAACCCAAAATCATTTCACCACCAAAATCCCTCACTGATAAATTTCAATTGATAGTGAGTCCACCAAAAGTGTCTTTCTGGCCTAAGCCACCAACAAATTCCCCTCTTGATTCTTTCCACGAACAAGAGGTCCACTTTCAGTTCAGAGTCCCCTTTCGATAAACGAAAGAACTCCCTTCTTTTTCTCTTCGGTTAAGCCTTCACATGGTTATAACCGAAGTTGAAATTTCACTTCGATAAACAAAAAACTCATCTTCAGACTAGATAACCAATCCTATAAAAGGTAAGCTTATCTAGATCTTCTAGATTCTCAGAGTGGAGATCCCACTTCTAGTTTCTTTTGCGCTGGAAATAAAATATAAAATTCTTCCTTTCCAGAATCAATGAATAGAATAAAAAATTCCTCCTTTCTTGTATTCGGGTTCGCCTTCACCCTAAAAGAAGACCGGGAAATAGAATATAAAATTCTTCCTTTCCCACAACAACCTTTTCCAAGAATTTATCAATCTAGGATTCATCCTAGGAAGTTTATCCCGAATCCTAAGCAGGGATAAGTCTGCGCCTAACACGCGCTGCCGGTTTAGTCTTTTTCCGTAGAAAAAGACACCAGAGTTCGATTCTGGGGTATCCTATCCTGAAACCTAAGCAGTGATAAGTCTGTGCCTAACCCGCGCTGCTGGTTAGTTATTAACCGTTAAAAAGAACACCCGCCCACATATTCAACATTATGGTAGATTGTTATTAATAACACCAAAATCCATGCCTTACATGCATGGGGAATTTCATCCTGAATCCTAAGAAAGGATAGGCCGACGCCTAACACACGTCGCCAGGTTAGTCTTTTACTGTCTAAGAAGACACTAGAACCTAATTCTGGGGACCTTTATCCCGAAGCCTAAATAGGGATAAGTTAGCATCTAATACACGTTGCTGGGTAGCCTATTCCCATAACAATGGCGAAGTTTACGTATTCGAAGTCGTAGCACAAAGTCTTAGAGAATTCACTCTCTTAGCACAACGTTACATGCGGAACGGATTTAGACAATCCACATGCTAGCCCGACTCAAACGGTAGTCGGTAAAGGCTAATCAAATCTGTTGAGGGCTGGGGGTTAGCCAAAAATCCTAAAGTCAACGCCTAACACGCGTCGCCGGGTAACCTATTCCCGTAATAAATGGTAAAGCCTACGTATTCGACATCATAGCACAAAGTCTCAGAGAATTCACTCTCTTAGCACAACGTTACATGCGGAACGGATTTAGACAATCCGCATGCTAGCCCGACTCAAACGGTAGTCGGTAAAGGCTTATCAAATCCGTTGAGGGCTGAGGGTTTGCCAAAAATCCTATGAGTATTATGGTTAATCATTCCAAACAGAGTGAGAAATCATAATAAAGATAAAAATAAAACCATGTCCACTAAGAGGATCAAAAGTCAAAATATCCAGCAAAAGAAATCATACATCAAGCCCATAGCTAAAAATCTGCTGACTAATCTTAGACAGCTTCTCATCATAAGCTTGCCTAAGCTCATCCTCCAATTCTGCTCTGATGGACTCTTCAGTGGCGGCTAGAGTCTTCACAGCAACCTCCTCCGTCTCGACCAGTTTCTGCTTCAAGGACTTCAACTCCTCAGATAAGGTAATGTGGGCTTGCTGATCCTGTACCTTCGTCATCTGAAGAATACTCAAAGTCTCCTCTTCTTCACGAAGCTCTCTTCTGAGCTGTTCTATCTTGGTCTCGCAAGAGGTAATAGAAAAGTCAAGATCGGCAAGTGAAGATGATCTAACAGCAAGATTGGCTTCAACTCGATCTACCCGATCCCGCTGCACCTGAATCTCGAACTCAGCAAGAACTCGAGTATCGCGCCATGTCTGTAAGCGAGTATCCAACTCAGCAGCAATGAATGAAGGGGCACCTGCATCACGGAGCTCACGTAACATCTGAAGCTCCTGCTCTAGGCAATCAAGGTCATCAATAATAGCCTTCGCCAGATCTGGATATCCTGCTTCCCTTATCGAATTTATTCTAGAATCATGGAAAGGCTTGAATTGGTGAAGGAAGAGTCCGCCGTGGAAGAGCTTGCCAATCATAGTGTTCACGAAGGAGAAGAAAGAGCGAACTTCTATACAGATGACGATCTTCTCAGGATCGTTGTCTGATAATAACTCCTTCACGAGGACATGAAGCCGGGAGGAAAGCCCTACACAAAAAGGAGGAAATTTGTCAAAAAAGCCTCGATGAGGAAATAAATGACATTTCTTAGTTGCTTAATTTATACCTTCTTCCCCTTGAGTCACTGAGGGTAGTGGAGGTGTAACCGCTGTTGATGTATCAGCTGGTGTAGTTGGTCTCACAGTCGGCCTAGCAGGATCAGTCTCGACAAAAGCTTTTGTCAAACACAAAATGGAATTTTCAGATTCATCACATTATAGCTACATTAGTCACAAAATGGCTAGTCCTATAATTAACCTGAGAAGAGGCACGTACCTTCAAAAGGACCATCCTCGGAATTCTTGGGGAGTGTAGACTCAGGAAACATATCTTCAGGCATTTGGTCATCAATCTGAGGAGAGCCATACATGAAGTGGAGCATAGGAGTGTCCACAAGCAAACCCTCCTCATCGAAATCATCTGTTGAAAAATCTGACACAAGAAAATATAAATGCGAGAGAAGAGTAAAGAGACTACGACCAATGGAAATGAGTTACCTCTTACGGATGTGTTAGCCTCTCTACTCCCAAGGTCCACGTTTGCCCCCTGCAATTTATCTGAAAGAGCAAGAAGCATAGAGACAATTAAGGGAGGCATGAATTCCGAGTCATTCAACTCCTTTGTTTGTCATCTAAAGGATATATTGTCAATGGTAGATGTACCTGGATTCGCTGAATCGGGTCCTACATTGATAGTCTCCCTAACATCGATAGCTTTTACAGGCTTTTCTACCTGGTGTGGTAAGTCAGGCTCACCAGAAAATGCAAAATCATGAGGAGTAGGATCGAGACTCATCTCGCCTTCCTCACACTCTCCTATATAAAGATGGAAAAACATGAGCTCGAAGTTTTGAATGATCAAGAGGATGGTCTATAGGGTAGATGTTACCTCCGTCACTAGCGTGATCATCACCAGCCAAATCCATCTCAGGTGCTCGTGGATCTGCACGTGGCTTGTGGGCTAGTCTCTTCCGCCTAGCAACTGGGACAATAATCGGAGGTCTCGCCTGAGTAAAAGGACGGAATTCTTCTTCTTTATCAGCCACTGTCCCTGAGACATCATACAGTTGTCAAAATTAATAATTCTGGAGGACAGAGAGAAAAGATAAGTGATTAACCTCGCTCGAAATATTCCTCGTATTCTTCAGGATCTCCGCCTGAGGCCTCTTCAGCAGAATTGAAGGCCTTCTTTCCTTCTTCGTCGATTCGACGAGTCTTCCTCCGCATCCTCTGTAACCGAGCATCTTCCTGAATTGCACGAGAATCAGCCTGAGAAGCCTCCTCAGCCACTAACTCTGCAATCGGCTTCACGGGGATGGATTTGTTAGCTGCTAACAACCATCTGCAGCACAAGAATGTGGGCTTTAACTGACGCTCTGCACTTGGGAGACTGAACTTAGCGCCAGTGCAGCCCGTCACGGTCCACAACTATGCACGAAGACCGTCCACCAAACCGCCATGGGTCCAAAGCTGCTGACGCGGGTTCCCGACATAAAGCTGATCATAGCCAAACTGGCGAGCTAATCGGCAGGGTAGATATGGCTCTATGAAACACTGATTCCTCACCTGAAAAGTCAGATAACCCAGCCTAATGTTCACTAGCCAATTAAAGCAGCCGATGTCTAAATGAGTTCGATACTCCCTCGGCCTCTCCTCATCAATCAAACACTCACCGTATCGGCTGAAGAACTACGGAAAGCAAGTGGAAAATGCCCAACACTTGTGGACCTGTAGCTACTTCCTGACTTCAAGGAATCCTCGCCCTTCCCACCTGCCATTCTCAAACAACTGTAGTAGGGGAACAGAGTGGTCTGTGGCGTTCGGTACCGACATCATATCTGAACGATGAAGGACGAACCAAGCCATCAAATAAGTGTACGGAAGCTCCACCTTAATAGCAGGAATCCGAGCCGACGGTACATCCTCTTTTTGTGTGAAAGCACTAGAAATCTGTCGAAGCCCTCGATGAATGTTAGCTACCATCACCGGAAGAAGTGAAAGTTCCTTTTTGTAGGCAAGCTGAACCGCTGGGTAGAGCACTTCCAATGGCAAAATGTCACTAGACTGATACGGGACCACGCATTTCTTTAACCAGATAGCGAGGTAACCGGCAAGAAGGGTCATCGGCTGAATCGATGTGGTCGCATGCTATAAGAATGATTTAAACTTGGTCCCTGCAGGAAAGCCACTCTCGGAACTGCTAATGGTATAGGAGTGAGCGTCAATCTTCTTTAGCAGACCATTAACCTCTGAAGGAGTAAGTGTTTCCAGCTCACAAATAGCCTCATCAGAATTGCTCTCAAGATTTCTGAACAAGTAACATGCGAACTGCTTCAAACTCACATGTGACTTAGTCCTCTTCGCTAAAGGCTCAGACTGTGCCAAAGCAATATGGTAGTGACATGTGAGATCCCATAAAGTCTCATAGCGGTTGGGCATGCGGTCCTTCAGCTGAATCAACTCATGATTGGAGGGAAAGTACTCCTGATATAACATCTGGCCGATAGGCAAACCAGAAATCATGTGCATCTCATGGAGAGCCAAACCTAACTCCCCTTGCCTAGTCAGGAAACTATTCGAATCCGGGTTATAGAGCTCGTACAAAGCAAAAAAATGTTTAGCGCTGACGGGTAAGCCGTACATGGTGGAACGAACAGCTACATATAGACCACAAGCGTGCAACTCCTCGCTCCATCGGCTTAAGACATAGTTCGTCATACGAGCCCACCAAAGCTTGTCTGTAGAATGGGTCCAGCCATAAAATCTGTGGCGTGACGCAGGCATCTCCCGTCCTAAGTCGGCAAGACGATTCTTCAAAGTAGAAGCAGAAGCAAGAAACTCGTTACGCGGCGGTGTATCCAGCCCCAATACTCCAGGACGCAATCCAATGATATGACTCCTGCTCGAACCAGGAGCGGCCTGATGAGTAATATAGCCACAGTGAACGCTCTCATGCTCCTCCGTCAAACGCCACGACATCTCCCATGGCACGGCCTGACGCCTGAGCTCAGTCAATGAGCGGTGACGAAAAATCTTAGGCAAATATAGAAAACCCTCGCCATCTTTATGAAGCCACTGCTCGGCATCAATGAACACTGCAGCAGGATCTCTAACAGAGTCGCCAAATAAAAAGTCAGTCTTCCTGAGAGGCTGAACAGAGCTGGTATCCTTCACGAAAGGCGCATCCGTAATTAATTGTCGAAGAGCTCGATGTCCACCTTCCTTCACCACTTGGGCAACCTCTGTCGACGTGCCCGAAGCAAACTGAAGAGTAAGCCGAATTGGTGAAAAATCATCGGAGGTCGAATAATACTCGTCACGACGCCCGTCCACTACATGAGATGAAAACGCTCCAGAGGGATATTCCACTGAAAACAAGCAATTAAGTGTTTGTTAGTCTCAGTTATAAAAGAAAGTTGAACTCATCTTACGAACGGATAAGATAGAGTCACTGCCTTATAAAGGGTGAGACGATTTGGCCACATTATGCATTTATAAGGTAGGATATATCAACGACATATCCCCGCCTTATAAGGCACAATGCAGCGTCAAACCGCCCCCTTTATTTATTTTGAGATATGGTTTTGACCAAGCAAAACCTATCTTTAAAGCGTCAATCCTCACCAAGGAGAATCAAGACTCTTCCCGATTGTCTCACCAAGGAGAACAAAATGGGGATAAAGGACTAATCTACAAATCTCGAAATACGCTGAAAAGAGAGCTCACCAGTGTACGAGGGAAGCACGCCATCAGCCGACACAGTAGGGGGTTGACCTCTCGGGATATGCGACATGATGATCTGCAAAATAAAAGAGGGAATCAAATACAAAAATTTTAGTTAGGGTGACAAACTCTAAACGTAAAATTTTACCCCCTCTTTATTATACTTAAACCCCTCAGATCTCCAAATTTAACCCCCTGAAATACGAGCTCGAGGCGTCAAATCACAACCCTAACCCTCATATACAATCCCACAAATTTATATACTGAATTAAATATGAAACATGCCAAAATTATGGAGGATTTACCTGAAGAAAAGCTCAAGGATCCAATAAAAATCAGATCTTGAAAGAAGCTCGAACCACGTGCTCGAGGGGCCTGAGAGAAACTTTTTATATGGAGATTTGAAAGGATTTTTCAGTCCAAGATCAAAAGGAAAGGTGGATCTTAGAAGAATTTTAGGGTTTGAAGGAGAAAGAACGCACGAGGGAAGAGAAAAATCCAAAAAGAGGGAGAAGGGGGGCCGGCCCTAAAAGAGGAGAAAAGAGGCTCTTTTATAGTTGAACCAGTCTTGAACCGGACCAGACCAGACTGAACCGGACCAGACCAGTCCTGAACCAGACCAGATCAGTTCTGAACCAAACCAGACCAGGATAAATCAGTTCAAAAGAGGCTGAACCAGACCAAACCAGTCTGAACCAGGCCAAACCAATCTGAACCAGGCTAAACCAGTGTTGGACCAGTCTTGAACCAGGTTGAACCAGTTCGGACCAGATTTGAACCAAAATTCAAATTGAAGCTGAACTAAGTATTGAAACGACTTCAGATCGACCGACGGTTCAATCCCTCATTTATTCACCCCTCTCCCGCACATTCGGAAGGGTCGGAAGATTTTTTGAGCCTAATTACCGCCTTTTTAGGTCATTATCAGGCCGGTTCAGCTCATTCGGAACTAAAAAAATACTCCAATAAGGTATACGAGTATAAACTATTCCCTATTTTTGTTGAGAAGTTTCTGGAGAGTATTTTTCTAAAAATATTCTTAAGGTTAACTCAACAACACTCCGAAAAGTATAAGAGTATAAACTGCTTCTCGAGACTCCAGCAGACGTACGAGTATAAACTGTGTCAAAACGCCGGACAACGCGTTGCAAATGAAGGCTCAACGCCAACAATCGATGGTCAGTTCTATGTTGAAACAACAAACACGAGCTAAAGATCAAAAAATCAGGAATTAGCTTTAAGTTCGAAATTCCGACAACGGTCAGACAATAAATGCAGCACTGGAACCCTTGCAGACATTCGACAAAGCACCGAATAGCCTGGAGGATTGAAAGAATCAAGAATAGAAGCTATTCCAAGGTCCCGTTACACCGATTGAAGGTTGGTACAATCATATCCAAAGTATTCCAGACTCTTCTATAAAAGAATGAGGCTGAAACACTTTAGAGGGGGTATCTGTAGGTGTATAAAACTGCTTATAGGTCCCTTAACACAGCTCGACACGATGATTCGGCAAACCAACGAAACCATCGGGCGATGAATCCAAGCATGATCGTTAAACCATAATATCGAGGCTAAGTAAGACGCGACGAAGTAGATTAACGAGGCGACGAGGTTAACGAACTCGAACACCGAAGCGTATTTACTGCCAAATCAGGATCCGGACTGCCAAATCAGAGTCCAGATCAACAAATCAGAGTTCGGATAAACCGCGAAATCGGAAAACGACAAAACAACCAACACTTGGAGGGCTCGGCCAAAACCGAGCCACCTCTAGGTGGCTCGGTGAGCCACCAAGGTGGCTCGGTGGCCGAGCAACCAAGGTGGCCGGCCGAGCCACCAAGGTGGCCAAGCCCAGATCTGGGCCCAGATCTGAGCCCAGATCTGGTTTTGAGTGCCTATAAATAGGCTTGGTGGTTCATTGTTTGAGAGGTTAGAATTTTTGGTGGCGAAGCTCTGCTGGATTGAGATCTAAATCTTGGAGTTTTGAAGCTTTGGAGACTTGAACTTTTCAGATCTGGTTCTCGACGATCATCCATACCAAACAAGGCAAGAGTTCGATAGAGATTAGATCTAAGATCTACACGGTTATCCTCCGGATCAAAACTTGGTTTTTGATCCCGAGAAGAGTATCGATTTCGCTTGGTCGATTTCGATTACTTCGGGCGATTATTTCTTTGGTGAACTAATCCCCCCGGCTATTATTTCTTTTGTGAAATAACACCCGTCGTACCATGTAGATCCAATCGAATCAAGATCGTGCGGTGGTCCACGGATTAACCCCGGCGCAGGCGAAGAACCCACAAAAGCAAGAGACCGCAAAACAGGATCTTGCGATTTGTTCCACAAACAACGAAAGTTGTAATCTTTTTATTTTTCTTTGATTTTGTTATAACCGGATCTTATAAAAAGACCGGATCTTTTATAACCGATAAATAGTTGCTTAAGGAGATAATGACTTCAATGAAAACAACAATTTTTCCCGCGAACAACGGTCATTCGTCAGCACTCTTCACGTAGCAGCATTCAATTGGTATCACCGCCTCAAGCCGGGGAGTATTAACAGTTAGGATGACATGGAGGACATATTTCTCACAAATTTCTTCGATGACGATACCTAGGTTTCGATCGGAACGTTGTTCGATGAGAAACAAAAGGACGGAGAGTTAGTCAAAAATTTCATCAAACGATTCCGGAACAAAGCCATGAATTGTAGGGATCCGATTAGCGAGGACTTCATCCTGGAAACTTGTCACAACAATCTTTCGTTGGATATCCTCGAAGCTATGGGAATGGTGCTGTCCAAAACCTGGAAGGATTTGAAGGTCCGAGGGGAACGAGCGGAACGCTTTCTCAAGAGAAAAAAGGCCGAAATGGGTCAAATGACGACAAATACTCCGTAGCAAAATTTTGTCCCCCGGGGTAAGGGAAAAGCACAAGCAAATTTAGTGGACACAAACCAAACATTTGAAGTGCAAGTGCAACCACAACCACAACAGCAGCAGCAAAAAACATCTCAGTAGTCACAGTGGCAACGTCAACCTCAAAAGCAAAAGGCTTTGGAATCAAAATTCCCGAAGGTCTACTCGTTCAAAGAAGACGAAGTTCCCGGTATTTTCAAATACCTCATGGAGAACAACAAGGTCAAGTTACCTCCCATCCAAGATCAGAAAGACGCCAAAATGGTTAATGACCCAAAGTATTGCGCGTTTCACAGAGCGGTTCATCACCCTACTAAGTCGTGTTATGTTCTCAAGGACAAAATCCAAGCATTGATTGATGTTGGGGTCATTACTATGAAGCAACCTAGGGAGAAGAAGGTGGGTGCGAATGCGGTGTCAATCAGCTTCGGATCTGCTCCTTTGAATTGGTTTCAGCTCGAACCCGTGATGAAATTAGAGATGAAGACCGTTAACAACGATCCTCACAAACAACGTCAGAAAGGACTTGTTCCACACACAGCCTCGAATGGCAAAATTCTATGGGTTCATCCCAATCTGATCAAAGATGAACAGTGGGTCGGATCGTCATCCAAGAGGAAATCAAAAGGCAAGGGAAAATCCTGTTGCGGAGCCTCTGCCATTCCAGGAGAAGACGATGAAAGAATTCATGCTTTCCCACTCTCTAAAGATGAACAAGAAGTCTTTGAAACCCGGAGTGGAAATGAATATCACTTCAAGTATCTGGATGCTTCCGAGTAGTTAGCTAAGCAGGGGGTAACCAAAACCATTCCCTCCAGGACATTAGCGGAGATGGGGGTGATCACAATTCCCCCAGCACCTGTTGAAAAGGCTTAGCAAAAGCTAAAGGAGAAAAAGCCTTTATACCAAGAGGGTCAAAACCTGAAGCAGTCTCGATTCAATCAACCGATTGGGAAAGACAAACCGGGAAGCTCGAGTGCTCCGTCACATTTTGATATTATGATGCAATTAGCCAATTTACCGACTAGAATAACTCTATATGAGCTATTACGTCTATCAAAAGACACAAGGGAAGCTTTGCAAGAAGCCTTGGCAAATTCTGACGTTTTCCTGACTCAGATCAAGCCATTTCCTGAAGAACCAGAGCCGTCAGTCCAACATTACAACCTCGCGGCACACCACTTTTCCTGCATTTCTTTCACCAAAGAGGACATAGAGACAAAGAATTCGAAGCAAAACCGGCCCCTGTATTTTACCGAGCACTTTGGCTCCAGCGTTGTCAACCGGATCCAAGTCGATCCGTGTTCCGCTATCAGCATCATGCCACTCCGATTGATGTATAGTCTCGGAATACCAGCTAGTAAGCTAGCCTCTACGGTTACTATGATCTATGGATTCAACACCATTAGGTCCAGACCATTGGGTAAAATCCGAGTGAAGTGCCAGATCGGAGATTTGAAGTTAGAGGTCACATATTATGTGATCGACGCAGAGACTTCCTATAACCTACTGTTGGGTCGACCCTAGATCCATAGTAATATTATAGTCCCATCTACCCTCTATCAGTGTCTCAAATATATGGACACCAATAATAAAGTCAAGACGGTGGTCGTGGATAAGCAACCATTTAAGGGGTTGGAAAATTATTTTACTGACTCTCTTCTCTACGGTACCGAATCCGATACTGAACCATCGGCCTAAAGTACGAACAACGGGGAAGAGGCTGATACCGAAGCTGGGTTTGATTATGATGGTGGTTTTGTACTTAATAACATTGTACCCATTGTAATCAATCTTTATGATGAAGAATCATCGGAAAGTAGTTGTAATTGGCAACTTGCCAAAGAAATATCAATAAATGATGATTTAGAGTACTCGTTGTGTCTTGATAACATTATGAAAGAGTTATACGATAACCCTAGTTTGTACGTACCACTTCAATCGTCTTGCATGACGAAGAAACATGTTCAGGATTCATTCGGAACAACGCTCGTCATTCCTGCAAAGACAAGGGGTGAAAAAGAAGCCATCTACGGTAAAGGGAAGGAATTTTCAATACCAAATCACTTCTTGGAAGAAGCTGACGATGATGATAAACTGGCCCCTCATTTATTTAGATATGACGCAAAAGCACGTAATCTCATGGAGAGATACGGATATGACTTCACACTCGGAGAGGGTCTTTGTTTTGGTCGAGGTCCGCGAGTTCCACCTCGTATGGCCTATGTACCGAAAGGGAAACCCGATAACTATTATAGCCACAGAAGAGGTTTAGGCTATATCTCCTCATCCGACGACGAGTGTTGTTGGCAGGTTATTGATCAGATTGCTAAAAGAGTAAAGACAGATATTCTTCTGACTCTTCAACCTGGGACTCTGACGCTAGTCTTAGAGAGATGTTCAAAAGACTAATGTCGAACATGGCCACGGTCAACCCTACCACAATAGAGGAAGACGTCCAAATGCCAACTTGGAAAGACCCTTGGGTTCACCACCTGAATATGCAGTACAGTGATAGGTTTGAACAAAGGGAACCCCCTACCGAGGACCAAGTAATCCAGGTGAATATGGGCAATGAGGATAATCCAAAACCGATATTCATTAGCGATAGCCTCCCGCCAAATAAGAAAGAAGAGCTAATTGCCCTCATCAGGGAGTACATCGATGTTTTCACCTGGAATTATGAGGATATGCCAGGGCTTGATCCAAATGTAGCAAAGCATCGCCTCAATATCAAACCGGATGTCAAACCTATCAAACAACAACAAAGATGGTGTCGTCCGCAAATTATGGAGGTAATCGAGTCCGAAGTCACAAAGCTTATCGACTCGGGTTTCGTTAGGGAGGAGCAACATCCTGAATGGTTTGCTAATATTGTCCCGGTCCTTAAGAAAAACAGGAAAATCAGGATTTGTATCGACTTTAGAGATCTTAACACTGCCTGCCCAAAAGATGATTTCCCTCTTCCCATCACAGATGTTATCATCGACAATACATGTGGATTCGAAAGAATGTCCTTCATGGATGGATTTTTCGGTTATAATCAGATAAAGATGCATCTAGATGATGAAAAGCATACCGCGTTTAGAACACCACTCGGTGTTTTCTGCTACATGGTTATGCCCTTCGGCTTAAAGAACACAGGTACCACATATCAGAGAGCTATGTCAAAGATTTTCCAGGAGCATCTCCGGAAGACTATCGAATGCTACGTGAACAATCTAGTCATGAAAAGCCGTGACAAGAATGATCACATCAAAGACTTGAAAATGATGTTTGACCTGATGCGGGCTCACCAATTGAAGATGAATCCTACCAAATCTTTCCTCGGAATGTCTAGCGGCAAATTCATTGGATTCGTCATCACCACCAAAAGGATTCACATCGACCCTGATAAAGTGAAGGCAATTGACGAGCTGCAACTCCTGAGAAACCTTAAGGAGCTCAGAGGATTACAAGGACGTTTGGCTTATATCCGTCGGTTCATCTCGAACCTTTCGGGAAAATGCCAACCGTTCTCCAGGCTCACAAAGAAGTACATATCATTTGTATGGGACGACGCTTGTCAAAAAGCGTTCGAAGATATTAAAGAATATCTCTGTAGGCGTATAAAATTGCCTATAAGTCCCATAACACAGCTCGAC
>BQKN01000039.1:735669-747601 GCA_022839385.1 Asparagus kiusianus
CACCGTCGCCGCCTTCGACCGCCTCGTCGTCGCCGTGCATATATATATATATATATATATATAATTTTCCCCTCTCTCCTCTCTCTTTCACAAAACACCGTCGCCAGACCCCCACTTTTTCTCCCCTCCCTCGTTCTCTCTCTTCCAACTACACCCAACCACGTTCTCCTCCTCCGACGCCCCGCACGCTACTCGACCACCTCTCTCCCCCTCGCCGACGACCGCTCCGACCACGTCACCTCAGACAACCCATCTCCTCAATGAACCGTGCCACCAGCCCGCCTCTAACCCCTTCATCCTCGAGCTACTCCAGATCCAAACCACGCACCACCGTCGCCGCCTTCGACCGCCTCGTCGTCGCCGTGCACCACGCTGCTCCTCGCCTCGTCTACCGGCCCGAGCTCCGTCAGCAGCCCCCAGCCCATGTCATCCCCAGATCCGCCGCAGCCTTCAAGCCACGCTGCCTCCACCTCAGCCGAGAACCGCCACCTTGAACCCCATCTCTGACGAACCCAACTCCACCTCCACGCTGCTCCAAGCCCAGCACCACCTCGAGCTCGCCTAGCCACCGCTCTGACCTCCATCAGCGCCTCTACCTCCCGCTGCCCCCTCAGCGACCCCCTCGACCACCACCAACCCGAGATCCAGCCGCTCGCCGTGCTAGCTCGACAGCCCTCAGATCCACCCTTCGCCGCTGCCCTGAGCTCCTCCGACTCCGACAGCCCCTCATCACCACTGTCCCAAACCCGACAGCCCCCTCCGCCTCGCCGTCGAGCTCACTGCCAACCACCGCCTTCGTCGTACACCACCTGCTCGATCATATGCCAACGCACAACTAGTGGAAGAACCGCCCCCTTCTAGCCGCCAGCAAGCCCGTCGGAGCTCCGATACATTCCAACAACATTCCCGAGCATCCGCATCAGCGCCGACGCCTCATCATCAGACCCCACGGTCTCGCAGGCAAGATCCCGCTTCTCTTGACTTGTTATTTTATATTTATATCTGTCATTAATTAGTTGCATAGATAAGATTGAGAATTGTTATTAACTGCGTGGGCTTGTTGATGATCTTATTGATAATTATGTTAGATAAAGAAATAAGTATTTTATGTAAAAGTGGTTATTTGAGATGTTTTTAAAAGAAAGAATATATTTAAGGATTATTTTTAGAATTATTATGATGAGATAAGGATGAATTGGAAAAATGGGTTGGTTTAGAATAATTATTAGAATAGATAATTTAAAGTATTTATTTCGGAAAAAGGGTCATTTTGAGTTGTTAAGTTATTTTCGTCAAAAGAATTATATTTTGATAATTATGATGATTTAAAGGAAATTATTTTGTGAAGGAAATTATTTTAGGAAGGTTACAATAATTTAAAATAAATTATTTTGGAAAAAGATTATTTTTCTAAATTACATAGTTGGTTGTTTATAAATTTATGACTCTTAATTTCGATTACCTGATTTAATGATATTATTGTACATGATCAGTTATTTTGTTATTATTTGCTGTGATTGAGAACCATTAGTAGTTCATGACTTAGTGGTCTCGTGCGTCATGAACAGACCTAGTGACATATGTGGGTGTGTTGACTGAGTTAGGCGGTGAACCCGAGTTTCAATGAGGATTATGGTTGATTAGAAAAACGAGAAGAGTTGGGATGGGGAAGTTAATGTTCATGTGATCGGATAAGACTGTTGATGTATCTTCTTGGCTCGCTCCCGTGGTTGGTGTCGCCACCGGGGTTGGTTTGTAGGGCTAAAGTGAAGTGTGTACATCACTTTAGTCAGTGAAATCGTTTCGTCACCCGAGTTGTGCTTGAGTTCGAACCAGGCAGAAAACGGTTTACATGTAGTCCTCTGGCCGCATGTGTAGCGGGATTGGATGCACGTAGGGGATTTGTGAACAGTCAGTATCCGATGACAGGAGCGTTGACTCTGTGTGAGATGTGACCGGTGACCTGTTATAGAATGGCTAGTTACATGACCTCGTTTCTTAGCTAGGTATGATTTCTTGTGAGATGTAGGTTAGTTGTGTTTTTCTTCGTACATAGATCGGGGTTAATATTTAATTATCTACAATTTGAGACATATGGTGTAAACATGAGGGTTTCATTGTTTGGATTATTTCGCTCGACGTACTACGTCTCATGTTGTAGATTTTTAGGTATTAATTCCATCTATTGTATGCCATGTTACTTGGATGATTATTCTAATCGCTAGCTGCATGTTTTCGTTACCCGATTGATTTATGGATTCTTATGATTATCATGATTTAGTAGTGTTTTCATGTTGATTTGTGGATTACAGTTGTACGTTCTTTTGTTGTTTCTGTTATCGCATCGTTTTTCGCATTGGATTTCCGTTCGTTCTATTTTCTTATGGGTCTTGCCGTGCGCCATGTACCTGACGTACACCTATTTTCTCTGGTGTACGTCAGACTTAGAAGAAGAACAGGTCTAGCTGGGAGATCGCCAGGAGCCAGAAGATTCTCAGTAGGAGTGCCTTGCAGACGTAGCAGAAAAAGAAGCCGAAGCTTAGTCATTCCTTTCAGTTTGTTTTGTAGCACTTTCATTTCCTTTTGTTCAGTGTATTTTTATATTCTCCAGTATTTTATTTAGATAGTTTTGTATAAGGGCATGTTGACCCGAATATTATGTCTCGGATGGCATCTCATTATGATATGATATGTATTCTTTTATTCTGAGTTGGTCTATTATATTCTTGCTATGTGTGATCGGGGACCCGTGACTTCATATATTATATTTTTGACGCTTAGCGTATTGGATTGAGAAGAAAAGAAAAGAGAAGAGGAAAAAAATAATAGTGTATATTTCTTCTCAATCTAATACGTTGCGGGCTTGTTCACGTTTCGATTCTCGGGTATTTTGGGAAGCGGGGCGTGACAGGTTTTAGTGGTGGCCCATGCAGGTCACGGTCCTGAGTCCTCACTAGTAAGAATATAGTAGACAATTTAGATACATATCATATTTCATCTGTAAGACTATAGTTAGCCTTATCCTCTCATCTCGATTGATTTCGTTTCGTCCCTATCTTATCACTCTTTGACTCCGGAGTTTTCCACGGTTCTTGTCCCATCGCTTCGCGATTATCCTCTCTTTGTATAACTCCTCTATCCTCGTGCCTGTCGTTATTTTATATGTTATTTTTTTACCCTATATTTTCTTTGACTTGACTATATATATCGTTTAATTGTATTGATTTTTGCATTATTTATTATATTATTTTATGTATCACACACAATGTTATATTGTATATTATTATTAATAAAAATATATATCATTACTTATATATTTCAATTGTTCAAACCATGTTATTAAGTGTTTTGCATTGCTCTAGACTCCACATATACATTGCATAGCATATCTGATATTTAGATTATTTATTGTGTTTAAATATACAATTGCATATCTACATTCTATATGTGTGCGTTTTCTGTCATATCATCTATTTATTACTTATGTTTTAGATTATTGTATATTGTTCGTATTTTAGTGATATACTTTAATAGATTCATGATTTTAAAATTCTACATTTTCAGTATATTCTTATCCTTTACATTTTCAGTATATAGTTTTTATCAGTAAGTTTTGTCTTGTTAGTGTAGGCGTATAAAATTGCCTATAGGTCCCTTATCACAGCTCGACGACGCTAATTCAACAAACGGACCATCGAGCGACGTATCCAAGCACGACCGTTATCCCGCCAACGCCGAAGCCAAGCCATACGCAACGGAGCAGGTTAACGAGGCGACGAAGCCAACAAATCGCACCCAAGCATTGGAACGCATACACTCGCACGCGGAATCAAACCAACGTTTCGGGGAATCACCGAGTCATCTAAACAAGAGCGAACTCGGTGATATAACGATCGAATCAAGATCAGCTTCAGATTCGAACTCAAAAGTGGGTTTACTGCCTAATTAAGAATCGGATCAACAAATCAAATCCGAACAACGGAGAACCGGAAACACCGGAAAACCCGAACGACGGACGAAACGACGGAAACCGCACCTAAGGGGGCTCGGCCAAAGCCGAGCCACCCACAGGTGGCTAGGCCCTGTTCTGTGCACGGGGCACAGTTTCGAGCGCCTATAAATAGGCCTTGTGCTCATTTGGTTCGAGGGTTGGATTTTGGGAGGAGGCGAAGCCCTGCTGGATTGGAGATTCAAAACTTAGAAAAGATTCAATCTTTGGAGGCTTCAAGACTTGTTCATCCGGATCTGGTGCTCAGCGATCGACAACGCCAAATAAGGCAGGAGTTCGAGAGGATCGGATCGGGAGATCTACGTTGCTATACTCCGGATCTAAGCTTGGTTCTTAGATCCCGAGATTGAGCGGTTGTTTCCTTGGTGAAACAATCCCTCCGGCTATTATCTCCCTTGGTGGAATAATACCCGTTATACTGCGTAGATCTGCCCGGATCGAGATCACACGGTGGTCCATGGCAAATAACCCCGGCGCAGGCAAAGAACCCACACAAAGTGAGTGACCGCAAAACAGGAGCTCGCGATTCGTTCGACAAACAAGGATAAAAGTTGTAATCTTTCTTTTTCGTATTTTGATTTTCATTGTAACCGAATCTTATAAAAAGACCGGATCTTTTGTAACCGATAAACTGTTATCAAGAGTGCAATGACATCAATGAAGAAAGACCCGATTTTTCCCGCGAACAATCTGGCGACCACAGTGGGAGCCACCGATCTCGCCGACGAGATCGTTGCGTCGCAGCCGCGGATCCCGATCCCGGTCGTGGAGGAGGTCGAATACGAGTTCGACCAACGGAAGTTCGAGGCGTACCTATCGTCCTCGTCCGGATCTACCTCCTCCTACAAGTCCAAGTCTCCAAAGCTCTCCTCCAAGAGGAAACTTCGTTGGTACGAAGATGTTGAAGCTACCAACGAAGATCTCGCCCCGTTGGATGCCGAAGCTGCATTGGGTGAGATCTCCCCAACCTCCAACCAGGTCGGATCTACTCTGGCCAACCCTTCTGCCGCAGGGGGCGTAGCGACTCTCTCGAAGAGAGCCCGCCAAAGGCAACGGCAACGCCTTGCGAAACAATTCGCAAAGGCCATGGAATCTGTTGACGGAGTCCGCTACAAAGCGGAGCCGAAAAACAGAAGAGGCAAACGGCCTCAACAACCGATGAATGGCAACTCCTCCAAGCCGCCGACGGACGAATGGATCCACGTCAAACGGAACCGATCAACGTTGGAGGAGCGCATTCGCAAGCGCCGCGCACTATCAGCGCAGGCACGGGCTCAAATTGAAGAAGCCCGTAGAAGGCTTCAGAAGGAGGTGGCAAAGAAACCGCCCCCAACCCGCCAAGTGTGGAGGCCGAAATCTGAAACGGCGATTCAGGTTAGGGCACAATCGTTACAGCCTTCGAAGCAGGTTCAATCTCCGGCGAGCCAACTCAAAATCGCCGATGATCCCTACAATTGCTCCGGGAGATCCTACAGAACCATCCCGAAGAAGGAGGTTAATTTTGGAACGCCTCGGTCCAATCCCCGATGAAAGAGGCAAGGCTCCAGTTCAAGAACGTTTGGGCCCGATGAAGAAGCCCCGAACGAATCAACATGCTGGGGGTCGCCACAACCCTCAACATGACAAGGAGTTTACGGCACCCAAGCGCACTACCTTGCGCATTGAAGTTCGAGAGCCCGCTGAAGATTCACGCCAACAAAGGCACGTGTCGAGGCGAGTGACTCTCGAAAGCCCAAAGAAGGCAATTCGCCCCCAGAAGGAAACGTTGTCGTCCGATGACGATAACGTTATACCTGGGAAATCGTGCCAACACGCGATAGGTTACTCCGACTTTCATACGGACGAGCTGTACTATTGTGCTGGGGGTACGAGCAGAGCCAGGAAGAGAAGTCCTCGTAGGCTCGAGACTCAGTGCCCCTGTTCCAAACTCATTCGGGCGGT
Source organism: Asparagus kiusianus (assembly GCA_022839385.1). Classification (NCBI taxonomy): domain Eukaryota; kingdom Viridiplantae; phylum Streptophyta; class Magnoliopsida; order Asparagales; family Asparagaceae; genus Asparagus; species Asparagus kiusianus. The sequence continues at coordinate 741,620 of BQKN01000039.1, forward strand.
ATTGTCTCAGTGTAATTGCACTAAGACGGTCCCCAAAAGGGTTTCGGTGTTCGAAAGGCTCAGCACTGGAACGCCAAAGTCAAGGTCTAAGCGTTTCCGACGAAGGAGAGCGATGGTTGAAGATGGAGAATTTCCAAGGGTCACCGCTAACATGACCAGCAAAAGGACATCGACACGGGATGATCTCGAGTCGATTCTGAAAGCATCCCGGCGCCTAACCCGTCTGCAGTCCGGAGCCATCGCACGAGGAACTTATGGTAGGGTTCGGATAAGACCACTTTCAGAAGATGAAGAATCGGATGCTTGCTCGGCGGTTGCATCTGACAACACCGTGTCCAGCGAAGGAGAACCTCGCGAGTCATTCATGATAAGCGCGGAACAAGTGGCCAAGATGCTCGAAGAGGCCATGGCTAAACAGCAAGAGAGCTTCAGACTCGAGATGCAGATGGCCATGCAGACCATGAGAGAGATGCATGACCAGCAAATCCAAGCGCTGACGAACCTACAAGGCGAACCAAGCCGCCGTAATCAAGTTGTTCAGGAAGTTGAGCATACAGATGCGGATGAAGCTCATAACGCCAACAACCCTCCCATCAACGCAGGGAGTGGTAGTGAGGATGCCAACGAAGATACAGGTGAAAAATTGAAGATCAAAAGCCTCGAGAGCAAAATCAATACCTTGATGTCCGCTCAAGAGGTGAAGAAAACGGGCATTCCTTGTCCATACCCAAGGGAGTGGGATTCAATCCCCTATCCGGCGAAGTTTAGTCTAATCAACTTCACGCCGTTCGATGGGAAAGGTGCCCCCACTCAGCATTTGATTTATTTCAAATCGCACCTGGGTGTTATCTCCGGCAATGAGCCTCTGATGGTGCGGTCATTCGTTGGCACCCTTCGTGGAGCCGCCTTCGATTGGTACCGCCGCCTCAAGCCAGGTAGCGTGAGCAGCTAGAACGATATGGAGACAAAGTTCCTCACCAACTTCTTCGACGACGACACCGAGATATCCATCGGAACGTTGCTCGACGAGAAACAAAAGGACGGGGAGTTAGTCGAAACCTTCGTCAAAAGGTTCCGGAACAAGGCGTTGAATTGCCGGGACCCGATCACTAAAGAGTTCATTCTTCAGACTTGCCACAACAACCTCGCATTGGACGTGTTGGAAGCAATAGGGACAGCACCGTCCAATACCTGGAAAGACTTGAAGGTCCGAGGGGAACAAGCCGAACGTTTCCTTAGGAGAAAGAAGGCGGAGAGAGGCCAACCGACGACGAATCCTCCAAGCTCGAACTTCGCCTCCCGTGGTAAGGGCAAAACGCCTACAGCGGCTGTCGATGCTAATCAAACGTCGCAACAGCAGTCCCGGAGACAACAGAAAACTTCGGATCAGAGGCCTCAAAAAGAGTACTCCTTCAAGGACGAAGATGTTCCAGCCATCTTCGAATCGCTCCTTAAAAACAACAAGATCAAGCTCCCACCGATCACGAATCAGGAGGAAGCTGACAACACTGCGGATCCGAAGTACTGCGCATACCACAGGAGGATCCTTCATCCCACCAAGGCCTGCTTTACTCTAAAGAACAGTATCCAGACCTTGGTTGAAGCCGGCGTCATAACGCTGGAGTAAGCCAGTCAAGAATGGCGAAACTCCAGTGGGTGCACGAGTATAAACTGTATCCCAAAACTCCGACCGGTATAAGAGTATAAACTGCTCCTAGAAACTCCGAAGAGTACATGAGTATAAACTGCTTCTCAATCCTCCGACCGGTATAAGAGGTTAAACTACTCCCTGATACTCCAATAGGTATATGAGTCTAAACTATTTCCTTTCTTCCACAGGAAGTTCCTGGAGAGTGCTATGCGTGGTATTCTTAAGGATAACCCGATTGTACAGCTGATGCAATGATACACCCAGTTTTGCAAAGAAAGCTGGGGGTGAATAATTCATGTAACGGGAAGTTCCCGGAAGAATGTTAAATGTAATATTCTTAGGGATAACCCGGTCATGATGAATAAAGTGATGAACACTAAACTCCTAATTTCCGAACACTTGATTAAACAGGAAAGAATTTTGGTCTATCAATCATTGACCAATTGTCAAAACCCTTTGTGTTAAGTCCTTATCACTTAACATCAGGGACCCCCTTTGAGTGATTTGTGCGAATCAACATTCCTACAGTGATTTGTACTCTCACTCTCACTTCCCATTTGGTCAAACCTTCCTACAGTTAGGACCATAATCAAAATCCCCTCTCGATTCCTTCAATGAACGAGAGGTCCACTTTCAAATTGAGCGATCAAACCTTCCTACAGTTAGGGTCATCTCAAACCCCCCACTTGGTCAAACCTTCTTACAGTTAGGACCATAATCAAAATCCCCTCTCGATTCCTCCAATGAACGAGAGGTCCACTTTCAAATCGAGTGATCAAACCTTCCTACAGTTAGGGTCATCTCAAACTCTCGCTTGGTCAAACCTTCTTACAGTTAGGACCAGAACCACGATTCACTCTCGATAAACGAGAAATTCATCTTTACCTCGGTAATCAAACCTTCCGACAGTTAGGGTTATCCGAATCTCTTCGATTCTCAGAGTGGAGATCCCACTCTCAGTTTCACCTTTCCGGATTCTGGGGGTGGAGATCCCACCTCAAGTCTCCTTTCCTTGTTCTGGGAATAGAATATAAAATTCTTCCTTCCCACACCAATCCTTTTCCAAGAATCTTGGATTCATCATAGGAAGTTTATCCCGAATCCTAAGTAGGGATAAGTCTGCGCCTAACACATGCTGCCGGTTTAATCTTTTTCCGATTAAAAAAGACACCAGAGTTCGATTCTGGGGTATTTTATCCTGAAACCTAAGCAAGGATAAGTCCGCGCCTAACACGCGCCGCCGGTTAGTTCTTAACCGTTTAAAAAGAACACCCGTCCGCATATTCAACATTGTGGCAGGTTGTTATTAATAACATCGAAATCCATGCCTCACACGCATGGGGAATTTCATCCTAAATCCTAAGAAAGGATATGCCGATGCCTAACACGCGTCGCCGGTTTAGTCTTTTTCCGATTGAAAAAGACACCAGAGTTCGATTCTGGGGTATTTTTATCCCGAAGCCTAAGTAGGGATAAGTCAGCGTCTAATACACGTTGCTGGGTAGCCTATTCCCATAATAATGGCAAAGTCTACATATTCGAAGTTGTAGCACAAAGTCTAAAGGAGTTCATTCCTCTAGCACAACGTCACATGCGGAACGGACTTAAACAATCCGCATGTAAGCCCGATTCAAACGGTAATCGGTAAGAGCACGTCAAATCCGTTAAAGGCTGAGGATTTGCCAAAAATCCTAAGTCAACGTCTCATACACGTTGATGTTTAGTCTTTTCACAGGAGAAAGACGAAGTCTACGTATTCAATATCGTAGCACTAAAAGGGTTAACCCTTTTAGCCTAACGTCACTTGCGGAACGGACTTAAACAATCCGCATGCTAGCCCGACTCAAACGGTAGTCGGTAAAGGCTAATCAAATCCGTTTAAGGCTGGGGGTTAGCCAAAAATCCTAAAGTCAACGCCTAACACACGTCGCCGGGTAGCCTATTCCCGTAACAAATGGTAAAGTCTATGTATTCGACATCATAGCATAAAGTCTCAGAGAATTCAATCTCTGAGCGCAACGTTACATGCGAACGGACTTAAACAATCCGCATGCTAGCCCGACTCAAACGGTAGTCGGTAAAGGCTCATCAAATCCGTTGATGGCTGAGAATTTGCCAAAAATTCTATAAGTACGAGTCATTGACGCATCAATTCTATGGATTGGTCTCGTGACTCGAGTATCCGCCACGCTCCAATACCTTAAGATCTTAAACTGTGTATACTCCAGCAGACGTACGAGTATAAACTGTGTCAAACGTCGAACAACGCATTACAATGAAGCCTGGACGCCGGACAATGCGTCGCAATGAAGCTCAAACGCCGGACGACGCCATCAATAGATGATCAGTTCTATGTTGAATCAACCAACTCGAGCTAAAAATCAAGAAATCAAGAATCGGTTTCAAGTTCAAAATTCCGAAGACGGTCAGACAATAAATGCAGCACCGGAACCCCTACAGGCATTCTACAAAGCACTGAATGACCTGAAGGAATCGAAGGAATCCAGGACAGAAGCCATTCCAAAGTCCCGCTATGCCGACTGAAGGTTGGGACAATCACATCCAAAGTATTCCAGACTCTTCTATAAAAGAACGAGACTGAAATACTTTGGAGGGGGTATCTGTAGGCGTATAAAATTGCCTATAGGTCCCTTATCACAGCTCGACGACGCCAATTCAACAAACGGACCATCGAGCGACGTATCCAAGCACGACCGTTATCCCGCCAATGCCGAAGCCAAGCCATACGCAACGGAGCAGGTTAACGAGGTGACGAAGCCAACAAATCGCACCCAAGCATTGGAACGCATCCACTCACACGCGGAATCAAACCAACGTTTCGAGGAATCACCGAGTCATCTAAACAAGAGCGAACTCGGTGATATAACGATCGAATCAAGATCAGCTTCGGATTCGAACTCAAAAGTGGGTTTACTGCCTAATTAAGAATCGAATCAACAAATCAAATCCGAACAACGGAGAACCGGAAACACCGGAAAACCCGAACGATGGACGAAACGACGGAAACCGCACCTAAGGGGGCTCGGCCAAAGCCGAGCCACCTGCAGGTGGCTCGGCCAAGAGCCGAGCCACCCACAGGTGGCTAGGCCCTGTTCTGTGCACGGGGCACAGTTTCGAGCGCCTATAAATAGGCCTTGTGCTTATTTGGTTCGAGGGTTGGATTTTGGGAGGAGGCGAAGCCCTGCTGGATTGAAGATTTAAAACTTAGAAAAGATTCAATCTTTGGAGGCTTCAAGACTTGTTCATCCGGATCTGGTGCTCAGCGATCGACAACGCCAAATAAGGCAGGAGTTCGAGAGGATCGGATCGGGAGATCTACGTTGCTATACTCCGGATCTAAGCTTGGTTCTTAGATCCCGAGATTGAGCGGTTGTTTCCTTGGTGAAACAATCCCTCCGGCTATTATCTCCCTTGGTAGAATAATACCCGTTATACTGCGTAGATCTGCCCGGATCGAGATCACGTGGTGGTCCACGGCAAATAACCCCGGCGCAGGCAAAGAACCCACACAAAGCGAGTGACCGCAAAACAGGAGCTCGCGATTCGTTCGACAAACAAGGATAAAAGTTGTAATCTTTCTTTTTCGTATTTTAATTTTCATTGTAACCGGATCTTATAAAAAGACCGGATCTTTTGTAACCGATAAACTGTTATCAAGAGTGCAATGACATCAATGAAGAAAGACCCGATTTTTCCCGCGAACAGTTAGTTTATTTTAGTATGTTCGCATTGGTTTTGTTATTTTAAGAGCCTTGTATTTTTATTTTGATATTCAAACAATTATTCATATTGTTAGGTTTGGATTGAATTACTAATTATATAGTTTTGTTACATTATCTCGTACCATTGGTTATTAATCTTTTATTCCTAATATAAAAGATTTTTCTAAATAGCATTTGTGGGTATGTATAATATTTATTCATGTTTGTTTATAGTGTATTTGCATATTTGTAGTTGTTTGCTTCGTTTTCGATGTGTTGTTTTATCATTATAACAATATGCATTGTATACGCGTGTTATTTTTTAGTATTTATCTTATGGTATTTTTAGATGTTTATGTCTTTTATTGTGTCATTGTTTGTGGTTAATTCTCTATTCATTGTTTTCGTTACTTGTGTTTTGTTTTACTTTTTCATTCTCTTATAATTACTATTCTCTTTTCATTGTAGTGTATTCAAGTAGATTATTATATTTACGATGTATATTTTTATTGATTTATAGTCATTCATGATTTTTAGTATCAACTGTGTTTAATCGTATTCAATTTCATGTATTATCGGTGTTTATATTCACATGTTCATCAATCATTC
>BQKN01000039.1:752601-781738 GCA_022839385.1 Asparagus kiusianus
GAAGAGGAAAAAAATAATAGTGTATATTTCTTCTCAATCTAATACGTCGCGGGCTTGTTCACGTTCCGATTCCCGGGTATTTTGGGAAGCGGAGCGTGACAGCCGCCGTCCGTCGTCGCTCACCGTCGATCCAACTCCCTTCGCCGCCATCGGTGATCCTCAACCAGAGATCTCTTCACCCTAATCTCTCCTGGGCTTTTTGAGAAAGTGAAACGGAAGAGAGACGGAAGAGAGAGAGGGGCTGTGTTATATTTGGGGATGAAGGGTAATTTTGAAATTTTTAATTTGTTGGGTAAATACAGTACAAAAAATGGGTGTATTATACATGTTGGGTATAAAAATAAGTGAGATGAGATACAGTGGGTCTATTGGTGTTTGAAAAAATAAGTGGATTTTTAAATAATTAGAGGTAAAACTTTGGGTTAAAAGAGATTTTTCCCTAAAAATAATCTTATACTCGGTCAAACTACGTTGTTTATGAGCCATCTTGGTCGGTGGCCAAACATTCTATTCTATAAATTATATAGATGGCGGGCTTGACATCGGAACAAATTTGGGCTACAGTCTAGCCTCACTTTTCGCCTAGCTCAAACTTAACACCACTCCGACCATAAAATTAAAGATTCGTAACGGCCCGCGGCCTGTCGAAATGCTACGAGTATCAAAATCCAGATTCGAACCCTCGCATTCGGTGACCTTACCGCCCTCGAACCAAATTCAAAATCCCGCTTATCTATTCTCCCCCTCTCTCTTTATTTAAAAAAAAAAGAAAAAGAAAAAGAAAAAGAAAGGTAATGGAGAAAATCTCAGTCGCCGTGAGATTTCGGCCGTCGTCAGGCCAAGAGGCCGCCGAAGATCGGCAATGGAGGATCGAGGACAACCGGATCTCCCTCCACAGACCCCTCGGGACTCCTATCTCCGGCGTCTCCTTCGCCTTCGGTACTTCTTTCAACTCTTTCGCCCGAAAACCTAACCCTAGTCCCATTATCAAAAGTTCATTTTTTTGATTTGTTTCTTAGATCACGTATTCGATCAGACGACGAGAAATGCTGAGGTATATGATCGACTCTCAAAGCCTATCATCCAGGCTGCTGTTGGTGGATTCAACGGTGAGAATGGGAATTTTCCCCGATTATTTATGATAAAAGGGATCAGATTTGTTATTTGTATTCCCGTTTAGCCCTAGGTTCTGAAATTAGTAAGTTTAAAATTTACGGTAATTTTTTTTCTTTTTGGTTGCTGAAATCTTAGTAAACTTTGGAAGAGAAATTACGGATTTCTCTCTCAAAGTTAGTAAAACTAGTCAGTATCTCAATTTATAACTTTTTACTATAGTAATGGTTGAAATTTTCAAAATCTAACAACTTGTTGTGTTCTGATACCACTTGCTATGCTCTGATATCACTTGTTGTGCTTCGAGGAACCAAAACAAACGCCGAGAAAGAAGGCCAAAAAATCCAAAGTAACGACACGAACACAAACAAACGAATTTTACATGGTTCAGCAAGTTGTCTACGTCCACGTGGCAAGAAGGGGATGAGTTTTCACTAATAGAGAAGTAGAGTACAAATAGAGATTACAAATCCACAAACTAATCTCTCACACAAAGCTCTCAATCTCTCAAACAAAACCCTAACCAATAGCTCTAGAAAAGGCTCTTTTCTATGCTCCAAATATCTCCAATACTGCTCTCCCCAAAACCCTAAATCGTATTTGGTATTTATACCAAACTCAAATCTCAAACAGATCAGGAAACCCAAACCAGGCCCAAAATCCCGATCCGGTCAACCGACATATAGCCCCGGTCGACCGGCTAGAAACACGAAATCTCAACAAAATCAGTTACAGGGTTCCGGTCGACTGACAATGTGATCCGGTCGATCGGACAAGGTTCGCGGTCGACCGACTTATCCTCCCGGTCGTCCGAACAAAAGGCCAAAAGAATACCCTGTAGTGTGCACGTTTGTGGTCGACCGGACTTGCTCCGCGGTCGACCGGACTGCATCCAAAATCCTTCCTGCTTCGTTTTTCCTGAACTTTTCAACTATTTTCGCCGTTTCTACACAACTGATATTAGATAAAATTTTGCTAGTGAATTATGATGCAAGTCTTGGAGTATTTAAAATAGAACTTGGTGATATTAGGACGGAAGCCTTAGCCTTAGTTAGGAGAATTGTTCGGCCTGAAGTTTGATGTATTTCTTTTAGGAACTGCATTTGCTTATGGCCAGACCAGCAGTGGCAAAACCTTCACGATGAATGGTTCTGAAGATGACCCCGGTATCATCCACCTTGCTGTCAGAGACATTTTTCATTCTGCTGAAAGGGTATTCACACTCATTGAGGATCTCCTATTCTATGCATATAACTATTATACTCTCACCAGAAATATATATGTTCTTATTTGATTTTCGATGCTTTAACAGATTGTGGACCGCGAATTCTTGATTAGAGTCTCCTACATGGAGATTTATAACGAAGAGATTAACGATCTCCTATCATTGGGAAACCAGAAGCTTCCCATCCATGAGAGCTTAGATGTAAGGTGTAAATGAACCTACTGACAATTTTCTTTTAGAGTACTTTTAAGGAGTTTTTCCTTTATTTATCTTTGTAGCGAGGCATTTATGTGGCGGGCCTTCGAGAGGAGATTGTGAATAGCGCTGAGCAGGTGCTTGAACTAATTAAACTTGGTGAAGGTGGGATTTCACATTAATATGAATGCACTTTGCTATGTGCTTATTAAGATTAATAATATAAGCAAAATACTATCTTTTTTTTTGTAGCCAATCGACATTTTGGAGAAACAAACATGAATGCTCGTAGCAGTAGATCACATACAATTTTTAGGATGGTAAACACATTGCAGTCCTATGCTGTTGCATTTGCTATTGGTTTTTCCTATTTATATAACTTGGAATCATGCTTTAGGTTATCGAAAGTAGTGCAAAGGATCCAACATTTTCTGGTGATGTTTCTGATGCAGATGCTATCCGGGTTTCCGTTCTGGTTTGTGCCTTCTTATTTCACCTGGAAATTAAATTATACTGTTTTTTAAGATTTACATTTTATAAAATAAGTTTGTTTTCTTGATGTAGAATTTGGTGGATTTAGCGGGGTCAGAAAGAATTGCAAAGACTGGGGCTGGTGGAGTACGTCTGAAGGAAGGAAAGCACATAAATAAAAGCTTAATGATTCTTGGGAATGTGATCAATAAGCTGAGTGAAAATGGAAAACAAAGGTATCTTGGGAACCAATTACTACTTTGTGTTTACTCCCTTTCTTTTTAATCATACAATTTTCAACCTATTAAGACTTTCAGTAGGAGATCTTATTCATCTACTAATTAAAAAAAGTTCATTGTTTACCTTGTCCCTTTTACCTTTCATGCTGGTAACTACTTCATCCTTTCATATTTTGTCCCCAGAAAAATGTATTTGCATGTTTTTGTAGCTGTTTCAACTTTCAATATGATCATACCTAGTCAGGGAGTACTCAAGTTTGAATATAATCATATACCAAGTTAAGGAGGACTTCTTGAGTTTTGATATAATCATGCCTAATCAGGGAGGACTCCTTGAAATTCAAGTGGTCAGATAATCCTCTGTTATCAAGTCCCAATGTCATAACAAGTGTATTTTATCTAAAATGTTGAGAATTTTGTTTCAGGGCACATATTCCATATCGTGATAGTAAGCTGACACGCATACTTCAACCAGCTCTTGGTGGCAATGCTAAGACTTCAATAATATGTACTGTAGCACCCGAAGAGGTATTTCCTTCAACTTTTTCTTTCACTTCTTTTTTACTTGCGAAAATTCATTCCTTGCTAAATTTTATTTGCTATTTCTAGATTCACATAGAGGAAACCAGAGGCACTCTTCAGTTTGCAAGCAGAGCCAAACGTGTTACAAATTGTGCACAAGTGAATGAGGTAGATAACATTAACAAGTGCAATATGATTAGTCGGAAACTTGTTGTTTTCTTATCTTGATATAGTTTTATTTAGTGTGTAAAACGATTACAGTAGCAATGTATATATCCCTGCTAGAAATAGCTGGCTATGGATTATCATTTACCCATATGGTTGAATTAAGACAATCAAGTTTCTGATGTCTTCACTCTTGGTACCAGTTAGTACAATATAGGATATCTGAATTAGCTTGTACGAATAAAAATTCCTGAATGTACTGTGTTGGTTGTTACCTTAGCGCCCTAAGTTCTTGTCATCTCACTATTTATTAGAAGAGTCTAAATGCTTATATTAGGAAGAAGCTAATATTATACCTTTTTCTTGGTTGTTCTTTTGCATGGTTTTATTGTCTTCAATATAGAAAATTTTGGTTTTCTGCATCTAGATTTCTCTACGTGTAATAATTATTGATGATTATGCTATAGATTTTGACTGATGCTGCACTGCTGAAAAGGCAAAAGCTAGAAATTGAAGAACTGCGCAGGAAACTTCAGGTGGTCGTCATTTTTTTCTCAACTAAAATTTAAAGTTCTGAATTGACTGCTAACATGCTCGCCATGGGCAGGGGCAACATTCTGAGGTCCTTGAACAAGTTATATTAAAACAGAGAAATGACATGCACAAGGTTGGTGCTGCCTTGCTCTTATTTGTTTGTATGTGAAGTAAACTTTCAAATGTGCCCTTTTATCTTTAATAGCTGACATCCCTTTCTTTTCATTCAGTCTGAGCTGGAGCGCGAAAAGCTTGCAATGGAACTTGAGGAAGAAAGGAAATCTCGTGAAGCTTTAGAGCGATGCTTGAAAGAACAACAAATGAAGATAGAAAGCTTCAGCACACTTTCACTGTCTACGGATCAAGTTAACGGCACGACTCAAGTAAGTTTGGTGTTGTACATAGTTTCCATACATGTATAGGACTTAAGGTAGCACTAATATCAGTATTGAATATAGTTTTCAAATACCACAGTCACAAACATTGTTAGGATATGATCTTTATTTTCTCAAAAAGCAGTGAATGTTTTTCAGTAGGCAAAACACTCTTTAACCTATGTCCAGTCAGTTGGTGTCATAGTCAACTATATCAAGCATATCCATAAAAATTAATGGAGAAGGAACAATGCAACAACAACAACAACAAAGCCTCTATCCCCAATGTTGGGGTTAGATACATGGAATCCTGTTCTTCCAGTCTGTTCTATTATGGGCCATCTCCTATGTTAAGCTAACAATAACCATATCCCTCTAAATTACCTACTAACAATAACCATATCCTTCTTAATTGCCTCCAACCAATCCTTTTAGGTCTACCTCTAGATCTCTTTACTCCATTAACTATAATATTATCATTTCTCGTAATTGGTGCACTAAGAAGGAATAATATCATCTTGAAATGCTTCTCTTGGGAGTTAGTATTCCTAAGCATTTGTATTCACATGACTTTCTAGAAGGTATCCTGCTTTTGCTCCTTAAGTTATTTGTGAATGCTAGTATAATATGAAGATATAGTCTTAAATAGGTATTTTGATTTCTTCGATTTGCATCAGCTACTTTTAAATTCTCGTCCTCAAGATAATGCTGTGGGTGTATTACTATTGAGCATATTGTTGATGTATTGACCAATGTTCTGACTTCATTTTTGACATTTTTTACTATAGGGAAATGAAAATATCATTTTCTGAAGTTTGCATAATTAAAGGAAGCCATTTCTTTGAGCATTTTCTCCTGTAAGATTGTTGTAGGTTCAGCTTTAAATTGAATACATGAATACATGATTACGCTACCTTACCATCGTTGACTATTACCTTTGCTTCACATACGCTTTAAATATCTAGAGAAGAAGTTGATGTTCTTTCTGCAAGTTATTTGGCTTAATGCTAGTTTCATGTTGCAGACTTCTTGGAGAGTTTGCATTTCTCATGGATTAATGTCCATATTCTCCTATTGTTCTCCAAATGATCCTAATGTCAACATTATCTAGGATTTCAACTTTAAAAACGTTTTGTTTAAATTCAACAACCCATGTCTCTACAACTAGCAGCTTTCATCCAATTCAGCCTACCCAACCTCTAAAATCAATTAATCATTGTTTGTCCTGGAGCAGGTTTGAGAAGCAGCAGTTTAAGTACTGCCAAAAAAAAAACCCAAAAAGGATAAGTCACAAGTTCAACTTTTGACGACCATACCTGCCGTAAGGCGAAATAAAATGCCCATAAGCTTGAACTCCTAATAACTCCTAGGTTTTTCTCGCCTTAGCTTTCAAGCATAAGCTTGGACTTTGATTCCCATTTCTTCGTTTCAGTTTGTAGAAGTACTAGGTAGAAGCTTAATGGCTATTCCATATTCAAATATAAACAATGCAAATGAACCTCAAATTTTCTTCTGGCTATAAGAGAAATCACTTGCAACTGCACCAGGTGATGTTTAACTTCATTCCATGTTTAAAGCAGGAAAAAGCAAATTTAAAGTTTCCCAAAGACTTTTTTTATTGGACAAGTTTCAGTTTCTAGACCTGAAAGTCTCCTGAGGAGTTATTTTGTTCCGATGAAAAAAAGTTTACAAAATATTTGAACCGTTAACTTTCAAAAGTCATGATAGAATTGAATATGGCTGCTTAATAACGACTTTATGAAAAAAATATTATTTCATGAATAGAAATGCATGTATTTAAGTGTTGGTCAAACTTTCATGCACGGAAAGGTGCAATAAAACAAAAAGGGGAAAAAGATGCTTGTCAAGACAACAAGCCAAGAAATTTTTGCGTGACGGTGCATCCTTTGTTGAAAATGAAGGAAAGCCAATTAATAAGGGAGGGACTTCTGCACCTATAAATAGAGCACCCCAATAGATCCTTAAAAACCATCTAAGCAAGAGAGAAAAAGAAAAGCTTAGAGAAAAAGCTTTAGTGAGAGAAAATTAAGAGTAGTTTTTAGAGTGAAATTTAGGTTGTGAACACTTGTAAAGTTTTTTCCATTTCAGTAAAAAATCTGCAGTAGCCCGGAGACGTAGGCATAATTGGCCGAACTTCGTTATCAATTTTGTGTCTTATTATTTCGCATTTATTTCGCTCTCATAAATCTGATTATAGGGGAATTTGTGTAATTTCCCAACAACTGGTATCAGAGCATCTTGTGGTGATTTCTGTCAATTTTCTGCAAGGTCACTATTCACATGAATAGTGAATTTCGTGAATAGTGATGTTTTTTCGACGGTACTGATTTGTCGGCAGAGGTGTCTTAATACATGTTGGTTCGTAAAATAATCAGAAACGATCCAGAGGAAGTCCGATTCGAGTGGGAGCAATGGTCGCAGATGAAGGAAAGGTGAAACTAGACAAATTCGATGGCATGAATTTTGGGTTTTGAAAAATACAGATAGAGGATTATCTGTATCAAAAAAATCTGTATCAACCTCTCTCTGGGAAGAAGCCGGAGGCTATGAAGGAAGAAGATTGAAATCTTCTAGACAGACAAGCCCTCGGAGTTATTCGATTGACGCTATCCCGCAATGTTACTTTCAACATAGCAAAGGAAAAGACCACGACGGGTCTTATGACGACTCTCTCTAGTATGTATGAGAAGCCGTCAGCCTCAAATAAAGTTCACTTGATGAGACGTTTGTTCAATTTGCGAATGACGGAAGGCGTATTAGTAGCTTAACATCTCAATAAACTTAACACAGTCACAACCCAGTTGAGTTCAGTTGGAATTGAATTTAATGAAGAAATACGAGCATTGATACTTTTATCTTCTATACCAGAAAACTAGAATGCTACTGTCACGGCTGTGAGTAGCTTGTCAGGAAGCAATAAGTTAAAATTTGACGATGTTCGTGATTTGGTTCTCAGTGAAGAGATCCGACGGAGAGAGTCAGGTGAACTATGAACGTCTTCAGTTTTGCATACAGAGTCAAGAGGAAAAAATTCAACCTGAGCGAATGGACGTGGCAGATCAAACTGCCGAGGTAGATCAAAGGACAGGAAGTCCAAATCCATGAATCCTAGTAATTCCCATAGCTCGAAGACCATCGAGTGTTGGAAATTATGGGAAAACCGGGCACTACAAAAATCAATGCAAGAGTGCATCGAAGGATCAGGAGGCAAAGGCAGAGGCAAATGTTACTTCCACCTCAGGAGGAGATGATGCATTAATATGCTTTTAGAGAGCAAGGAGCAATCTTGGGTGTTAGACTCTGGAGCATTGTTTCATGCTACTGCATAGAATTTTTTTTGAGAGGTATGCTATCGGAAACCTTGAAAAAGTATATCTTGGTGATGATCAACCGTGTGCTATTGTTAGCACAGGTGTAGTGAAGATTAAGCTGAATGAGTCAATTTGGGAGCTGAAGGATGTCAGACATATTCTCGACTTGAGGAAAAACTTAATATCTGTAAGGTAGCTGGCTAGCGAAGGCTACACTACGATCTTTCATGGTGATGATTGGAAAATTTTAAAAGACGCAATGACGATTGCTCGAGGTAAGAAAAGTGACACCCTTTACATGACAACAAGTGCACATTGTTCGATCACAGTTGTAGTAGGCAAAGTGACTCTAAATTTATGGTACCAGAGACTTGGCCACGTTAGTGAGAAGGGGATGCAAATTATGCACTCAAAGGGAAAATTTCAGGTGTACAGTCAATGAAGATAGACATGTGCGAAGATTGCATATTTAGAAAGTAGAAGAGGGTTAGCTTTCAGATAAGTGACAACCCCAAAGAAGAAAAGGCTAGAGCTCATTCACTTTGATGTCTGGGGACCAACAACCATCTCATCCATTAGTAGGAAACACTACTTCATGACTTTCATCGATGATCACTCTCGGAAGGTATGAGTTTACTTTCTAAAGCATAAGTTTAATGTGTTTGAGGATTTCAGGAAATGGAAAGCTATGGTTGAAAATGAGACATGTCTGAAGATAAAAAGGCTCAAAACCGATAATGGTAGTGAATATGTAGACACCAGATTCAAGAAGTTTTGCTATGAACACGAAATCAGAATGGAGAAAATCGTATCCGACACGCCTCAACACAATGGCGTAGCTGAGCGTATGAACCGAAGGAGAGGCTTACTGAATAAATATTGGTTTAGATAACACAGAAGAGCTGCTAACATCAGACTAGTCCTAGTCCGGGAAGCTTACTTTTCTCTTTTCCCCCAGAGTAAGGGATAATTATCAGTGTGAGCAGCTATAAGAATTAATACCCTATTTTTAGATAATCCGATATGTCCGATGAGCTCCCCGAAGGGACAATCAGGTATAGGGGGACCGGACGTGGAATGGTTGGCAGCTTCTTTGATTCTCCAGTCTGAAAAGAATGTGACTATCACGGTCAGGGAACGAAGAGTCTTGCAAACCCTCCGCGAAATCACCCAGGCGGAGCCAGTTAACATGATAACTGCTGAAGAGGGCAAGGCAGATTGGCGAGAACCCTTCTAAACTACCTCCAGCACGGAAGGCTACTTGCTGACAGAAAGAATCAGAAGCATTCTATACAGTCAGGTCTACCGAAGCAGTTCTAGACAGAAGCAGTCAACATAACAGCTTACTTGATCAACCGAGGCCCATCGATTCCATTGGAACATAAAATACCAGAGAAAGTATGGCGTAAAAAAGAGCTAAAACTATCACATCTAAAAGTTTTCGGTTGTGTAGCTTATGTGCATATCAGTGATCAAGGCAGGAATAAACTTGATCCCAAATCCAAGAAATACACCTTCATCGGGTATGGCGAGGTTGAGTTTGTCTACCATATTTGGGATGACGAAAACAAGAAAGAGATCCGTAGCAGAGATGTGCTTTTCAACGAAAAGATGATGTATAAGGACATGCATAAAACAGATGTCAGTGACTCAGAGCAGAATGAGCCAATATTTATAGATGTAGATGATGTCCCAAATAGCCCCGTAAAGGAACCAATTGTAGCAAGTCCTCAGCCAGAGGAACTCGTTGGACAAAGTAGTGCGCAACAGTCCGACACACCATAGTCTCCTACTCCAACTCCTATATTGAGAAGGTCTTCTCGGCCTCATGTGCCTAATAGGAGATACATGAACTATATCTATTGCTGACTGATGAAGGAGAGCCTAAATGCTATGATGAAGCTCGTTAGACTGGAAATGCTAGCAAGTAGGAACTTGCTATGAAAGAAGAGAGAAAGTCTTTGATCTCTAACCAGACATAAAAACTAACTGAGTTACCCATGGGGAAGAAGACACTTCACAACAGATGGGTGTAACGAGTGAAAGAGGAGCATGATGGTTCCAAAAGATATAAAGTCTGACTAGTTGTCAAAGGATTCCAGCAGAAGGAAGAAGTTGATTACACCGACATTTTTGCTCCTGTTGTGAAGCTTAATACTATCAGATCAGTATTGAGTATTATAGCTATTGAAAAACTTCATCTTGAGTAGTTAGACGTGAAGACCGTATTTCTTCACGGACACTTGGATGAAGAGATATACATGCACCAGCCAGAAGATTTTTTAGAAAAAAGGAAGAAGAACATAGTGTGCAGACTTAAGAAGAGTTTGTATGGCCTGAAACAAGCCCTAACACAGTGGAACAAAAAGTTCGACGACTTCATGCACAAGAAAGGTTTTTAGAAGTGTAACGCTGACCACTGTTACTACTTCAAGAGATATAGGTACAATTATATCATTTTACTGTTTTATGTCGATGATATGTTAGTTGTCGGTTCAGATATGGATGATATCAGAAGGTTGAAGCAGCAATTGTCAAAGGAGTTTGACATGAAAGACTTGGTTACAGCAAAGAAGATTCTTGGAATGCAAATCACAAGAGATAAATAGAGAGGATTCTTACAGTTATCTCAGGCAGAGTACATCAATCGTGTTTTGCACAGATTCAACATGGACGACGCGAAGCCAGTCAACACACCATTGGCTAGTCACTTTCGCCTATCAAAGGATCAATCCCCTCAAATACAGGAAGAGAATGATTTCATGACTAAGGTTCCTTACGGCTCAGCTATTGAGAGTTTGATGTACGTCATGGTCTATACGAGACTAGATATTGGTCATGTAGTGAGAGTTGTTAATAGGTTTATGTGAAATCTAGGAAAAGCTCATTAGGAAGCAGTCAAGCGGATTTTGAGGTATCTACGAGGCATCGCAGAGAAGTGTTTGTACAAGGTTACGTAGACGCAGACATTGGAGGTGAAGTCGATCACCAAAGAAGCACCATCGGTTATATATTTACTGTTGGAATTACAGCTGTTAGTTGGATGTCACAGATATAGAAGATTGTCACTTTATCCACTACAAAGGCTGAGTATGTAGCAATGATTGAAGCTAGTAAAGAGATGATATGGCTTCAAGGTTTGTTAACTGAGTTGAGATTCAAACAGGAGAAGAACGTTTTGCATAGTGATAGTCAGTGATACACTTGGCGAAGAATTCAATATTTCATTCCAGAACCAAGCATATTGGGCTTCGTTATCACTTCATGAGATCTTTATTGGAAGATAATGTGTTAGTACTGGAGAAGATCCAAGGAAGTAAGAATCTAGCGGATATGTTGACAAATGCGGTGACTATTGACAAACTAAAGTTATGTTCGACTTCAGTTGGCCTGCTAGAGTAACAAGACCGAAAAAAGCTGCTGCATTAATCGAGGTATGAAGACAGATTGAAATCAGTCTTCAAGTGGGAGATTGTTGGTCAAACTTTCACGCATCGAAAGGCACAATAAAACAAAAAAGGGGAAAAAGATGCTTGTCAAGCCAACAACCCAAGAATTTTTTGCGTGGCGGTGCATCCTTTGTTGAAAATGAAGGAAAGCCAATTAAGAAGGGAGGTGCTTCTTCACCTATAAATAGAGTACCACAATAGATGCTTAAAAACCATCTAAGCAAGAGAGAAAAAGAAAAGCTTAGAGAAAAAGCTTTAGTGAGAGAAAATTAAGAGTAATTTTTAGAGTGAAATTTAGGTTGTGAACACTTGTAAAGTTTTTTCATTTCAGTAAAAAATTTTGCGTGTCTTATTATTCCGCATTTATTTCGTTTTCTCATAAATCTGATTATAGAGGAATTTGCGTAATTTCCCAACATTAAGGCAAAGGGGTATATAAGCTCTATTATAGTCCATCTCTTTTCCTAGTTGCCCAAGAAAAATACTGACCATGTCTCTGATGGGGTTTCTGTTCCATTGATTACTCAAATGATGATATTAAATTTTCAATATATTTTATGTCATAATGAGAAAGTTCCATGTATGCTTCGCAGGAAAGAGCTGACTTAGGGAGTATATCTGGGGAGCTATCCAGTGGTAATATACCACATGAGAATGCATTCAAAACTCCCAATTTCAGATCTATATCAAATGGTTTTGTCGCCAAACGAACTTCCTGTTCAAGGGCACTTGATTTGAGTCCTATTCCTGATAATTTCGCCAGTGTAGCAGATGAAGACTTGTGGTTACAATTGAACAAGGGATGCACAACTAATCTTGATATGCTTCAGATGACACCCAACATAAAGCAGCAGTCTGTGTCCTCAGCTGATATATCTCTTGTAAGTTCATTGTCACCACTTTTCACAATGATATTTTGCTTTTATACTCTGTGTGAGAATTCTTTAATTTCCACTTAAAACCTTGTTAATTATATGGGTGCAATTTCACAAAAATTACCATGAACTATTAGGGTTTTGCACAAATCACCTTAAACTGTTTTTATTAGAGAAAATGCCGTAAACATTCAAAGATACAGAAAAATATCCAATAGCAACATATATGTTGTTTTCACAATTTATAAACTTAACAATATGCCTTATTAGCAATACATGTATACTGATACAATTGTTTATACTATTTCTATAGTTTTTGTAAAGCATTGGACATCAACTATTATATGTGGAACAATGGAAACTGGAAAGAACTCCTGTTGTTTGTGGACAAATTATTTCCATCAATGATGCACAGGGGTCAGAAAACACCTCTAAAAGGTAGTTGTAGATACCAAATGCTAATAGGCAGGTGTCTATTTTGGGAGCATGGCATGATCAACTTTGGCTCGTTGGTGGCATTTTCTCTGGGGGTGCTCAAGCTGGAAAGCTATTGTCTTTTTGAAATCTTGACTTAATCCAACATAACATGTTTTAGACTTTTGTGTAGTTTCTGATCCAGGTTCATGCGTATATCCTCTGAGTGCAGGAATAAGAAAATTTTCATCCCTTTTTTCCCTTGATGCTTTATTTGGACCCAATAGATATGAAAAGAATATACTCATTTTCTCATGTTCAAATTTCCGTTAGAGAATTTTCATACAGGAATAAAGAATATAATGCGTTTTCACTTCTCTTCAAAATGGGCTTCTATAGTTCCTGTTAGGTCTATAATATCTATCACATTAACACACGAAAAACAATGAAAGAAGCCTATCAGCCTTGATTTGAAGAAAGAAGGGGTGCAAGAGAGGGAGGGACTCAAGGAGGGAGAGATATCTCCCAATACTATTTGTCATAGAAAACTTTGAATACAATATTAAATCCATTATCTGCTACATTAACAATTCTATAACTTCTTTTCTATATTAAAACCGTAGAAACCTCCCAGAGTGCAATGCATGCACTGTGACATTGCCTGTTCATGTCATAATGTTTTTCTTTCTAAGGGTTTGTATTGATTATATCTACTTGTAGCTTTAAACAGTACAAACTTCGTTTTCTGTCACAACATTTAAGAGACTTTGTTGATTAACCTCCCCCCCTCTTTTCCAAGTACTTATTAATTTATTTTGGTCTGAAGGAACCACCCACTGGGGATGGAGTTTCCAAAGAAAGATCTCATAGCTCGGAATCTGATTTCAGTAGGCACGAACTGCAGCTAACTGAAGTAAAGGAGCAGTGTGCTGCTCTGAAAAAGGAGTGCAACCAATTGAAGGAGGAAAAGGCATCTGTTGTTCAAGCTCTCTCAATGTCCGAACAAGACATTGAGCTTCTCAGAACTGAGAAGGAAGGACTACTGAAGGAGTTGAACATTGAAAAGCAGAAGATGAAGGATCTCAAAGAAGATATCAGAGTATTCAGTTTGGCATTTTCACAACGTGAGGGTTTACTCACATCCCTTTATAGCAAGTCTAAAGCTATGATGGAAAACCTTAAAGCGCATCGACCTCCAATGGCGATACCTAAACCGTGTGATTTCTGATCCGAGTCGATTAGTGTTTGTTGAGTAAGAGGTTAGTTTTAGTCCTTTATGTTTCAGCATCGTTCCTTCGGTTGTATGTATTGGATATTACATGTTGTCTTCTTAATAGTTGTATGTGTACCACAAACAATTCTAGCATAATTTATCATATACACACTTTAGACTTGTAGATGGTGCTTAATTATGCTCTTCATCTATTGCCTTATATTATATTGTCTGCCTTGCTATTGTATGGAAGAGTTTGACAGCTATACAATTCTTTTGGGTCTTGAAATGTGGGTACTTGTTAATTACTTCCGCACATTATTAACTTGATCCTATATGTCATTCTCTAATATCTCAATATCTGTAGATGGATTGGTACCACTAAAAGACAAAGCACGGACGCAGGTGGTGATCCACATGTATTCAGACGTACTCACAATACATTTTCCTGATACATAGGCATAATAATTTGGAAGACCACATTTGTTCAGTGTCTTGCTGCCTTTTCAGGTAGAAGGTGAGAGGGGATTAGAATATTAGAGGAAGGATGTTATGCGTCTATTATTGAAGTAGCGCAAGGTGATTCCTGTTCTTATGAAACATGCACACATGCTTTGCATTCTGAACAAGTGGAGGGAGGGAGGCATCCAGTCTCCATGGGGGGAGAAAAAAAAACATCCAGACTCGTACATAATCACATAGGCAGGAAGGAGCAAGTGACACGTTATCTAACAATTCTAAATTAGTCAATCCATACATAGTTTCATTGCGATCATTATTAATGCCATGAAAACATTGAAGTTGCGTAATCACCAGGACTGGGCAATACCCGGGAAAACTTTTGTAGAGGGCCCTCTGTAAAAGTTAAGATAAGGAGTAACAAGATTGCGTGACAAATGTATAATGCATATCTTAAAGTTAGGGCTAAATGGCACTTAAATACCTTATTGTTTCACCACATTTACACTTATAAATAGTACTAGTGTGCACCCCGTGCAAAGCACGACCTCCATTTTTTATTTCCGTTACAGTAAATATGTATTTAAACACAGTTTTGTAAGTGCTACAGTAATATTTTTAAGTGCTGCATTATCCTACCTGAGCTACATTAGTAAACGCTACAGTAATATCTTTGAGCGATGCAATAATTTATTGTAGCATGAATAGCGAATCTTGGATCCTACTGCTTGTGCTACAGTAATAATATAGTAATTTACTGTAGCATGAATGGTAAATCTTGGATTCTACCATTATTATAGAGGAATACATTACTTTGATACTCTAAGTTGTAAATTAGTAGCACTTTAATAACCTAATTTGTAAAAAAACAGCACTTAAATACTCCATTGTTTAACCACATTTATACTTAAATATTCTAAGTTGTAAAAATAACACTTCAATACTCGAAGTTGTAAGAAAGTGACACTTCAATACCCCATGTTGTAAGAAAGTAGCACTTTAATACCCTTTGTTAGTTGTCAAGATATACTCCTAAGAATATTTTCATGACAACTACCAAAAGATGCTAATGTATTAATTTTTCATGACTTAGGGTATTTAAATGTAAAGATGATGAAGTACTATGATATTTAAGTGCCATTTAGCCTAAAGTAAGTGACAGTAGTTGTAATAATCCTAATTTCTATTGGCTATATATGTTATGTTGGATTAAGTAAATCATCTAAACATGGCTCAATGTGTTTCTATAAGGTTTTAATTTTGCGCTAAAAGCCCAAGTTTGGGTCTCACCATCCCGACCACGTGCTATATAATAGTGGGGTTTGCTAAGTCAACCAGAGTATCGAACTGTTGACCGCATTGAGACGTGATATGCTTATTTCCATTGCATGAATATATTTAAAAAAAATATTACATTATGATTTTCTACTATTTTAATATTTTGCTTACCAAGTGAAATTATTTTAGTTTTATAAAACTAGTGTTTAATATATGAATTTATCCACTTATTGAGTTGTGAACTCATTGTGTTATATTCATCCTTTTCAGAATTAGATGGAGTTGATGGTTCCTAAATTATTAGAAGGTAGCTAGAAATAAAATTTGCAGATTGCTAAGGTTGAATGAAGTATTCGATATGTAGTTTATAAGTGGAAGCTTGGTAATAATGGAATATTTACCTTTAGGTTGAGTTTTATTTCAAGTTGAGAAATATTTGGTTAATTAGATTATATTGACTTTTGGTTTATGGAGAATACTTTGTTGTTGGTATAATTCAATGGTGAGATTGTTTTGATGGTCTTTTGATGAATGTAGATTTTTTGGTGGACTTTTTCTAGATTTAGTCCGACTCCAGTATTACTTTTAGGTTTGGAAATTGGGGTCGTGACAGTAATGATATTACTTTGATTGCATTGATACAATATTCTAATTGTATTTGTTGTAATTGTGTTGGTCTTGTATATTAACTACACTGATTTAGATTCAATAATTAAATAAATGTTATTATCTTCTTCTTCTCTATACATAATTTTTTCTTCAATTTAATCTCGAACAAACTTATACTCAGGTTTGAGGGGAAATAGGTCCCTATATAGAATATTATACATGAAGGAAGAAAAGAGTTTCACTTAACTATCATTGCAATCACATGTCTATGTCCGCAGCCTCTATTGATTCAGCCTTAGTTGTTGTTTTTTTATTTTTCTTTCTTTACTTTTTTTTCTTATTTTATGTTTCGCTTTCATTTTATTTATTTTATGGGGAAATTTCTTCTAGCCCCCAATTTTATTACAAGTGTTCCACCCCCTCCCAAGATTTTTTCAACGCTCCCAAAACCCCAAAAACAAAGCGATAATTCCCTAAGCCACCAAAATACAAAACCCAAGTGATTAAAATATATGAAGATCATAATACCCTTTATCTTCTTCAATCTTCCTTCCTCAGGAACCTCCTGTTCGAGTACGACATCAATACAGTGCAGCAAATACCTCGCCGGTGGAACAAAGACAATCCTTTCCCATTGGAAACACTTCCATCCGCAGTGATCAATGACAAAAACGAGGAGTTATCGGAGATCGACGGTGAGATGCTGAAAGAATCATCAGTAAACCGTCCTTTCCCAGTGATCTTACCGGCGGGTGGCGGGTTCAGGTTGGTGAAGTCAAGGGTGAGCCCTCGAGGCGGGAAACTCACTGCTGGAGGAGGAATCAGAGCTGGCCGAGCTACAGTCATTGGAGAACGTGGCGGAGATGAGGACTCGGTCGGAGTCTGGACTGGGCTGCGCCTGAATCGAGCATGGCCCTTTCGATCAAGGGCGTTGATGAACTTCTTGAACTTGGAGACGGTGTTGTCGGTGATGGTCAAGTAGTCAAAGGAAGAAGACGACGAAGATTGATGGCTGAGGGTGAGGACGAAGGCTTGCATGCTCTGGAGGCTGGCGATGGCTGCTTCCTTGATCGCGATCTGATCGTCCATTTTTGAGAAGTTCATCAGAACAACGACCATTGATGGGGGTGAAGGAGAGAAGATTGGGTTTAGGGAGGAAAGGGGGTTATTTATATTGGAGGAATGAGTTGGTTGTGAAGGATACTATTGGTTGTGAAGGTGTTATGGGTTGGTTACGAATGATATGTATTGGTTGTTAATGTTACGTGTTGGTTCTGAATGTTACGGATTGGTTGTTAAGGTTACAGGTTGGTTGTTAAGGTTACACATTAGTTGTAAATGTTGCTGATTGGTTGTTAAGGTTATGCGTTGGTTGTGAATGTTACGGGTTGGTTGTTAAGATTACGAGTTGGTTGTTAAGGATAAGTGTTGATGTTTTCCGTACTCAATTGAATACATAAGCCATTGCTACTTATATAGCATAATTTCTCTCATGCTACAATTGACGATTATGAACCATTACAGTGTATAATAATGTGAATATGAATGTGAATGTAAAAGATTACTGACTAATTTGGAATTACATTCATATTGATATTCTTTATCTAAAGGATTACTTATTTATTCATTGAGATATATATGTATATATATTTTGAGTGACATGAATATTTTGGGCCACTTAGCCTAGTGGTAAAATTTGGGAGGTTGGACATGAGGTTAGGAGTTCAAACCCCTACAGCCACAATATATATTTAAAGGTCTTTGACTGGGCCTTGGGCCTTAGGCCTCTTGTGCTCTTTGAATTCTAAAAATATTTTTAGAATATTCATTGTGACGGTTACAAATTGGTTGTGAAGGTTACACGTTGGTTGTTAAGGTTACGGATTGATTGTCAAGGTTAATTTCACAACCAACGCAATATTCGTTATGAAGGTTACGGATTGGTTGTGGAGGTTACGAGTTAGTTGTTAATGTTACAGATTGATTGTCAAGGTTAATTTCACAATCAATGCGTAACCTTCACAACCAACGCTTATCCTTAACAACAAACCCGTAACCTTAATAATCAATCCGTAACCTTCATAACCAATATGTAACCTTAACAAGCAACCTGTAACCTTAACAACCAACGTGTAACCTTCACAACCAACGCGTAACCTTAACAATCAACCCGTAACATTAACAATCAACCTGTAACCTCCACAACCAACCCGTAATCTTAACAATCAACCCGTAACTACGTGTCATGAGAAAAATTAGTACGCACATGGAGGCCTAAAGAACTCAGATAAGTAATCCAACTAAACAAGCAAATAATTTCCATTTAAAAAAAAACTCGAACGTGTTGTGCTACTGCAAGGCACAGTCGACCAAGTTTTGCAAAAAAAAAACCCCTCATTTTCCTTCGCATTGCTGGCGACCGTGGAGTAAAACTCTCGAGCATCATCAATAGTGGTGATATTTCTGTAGTGAAATGGGGGGGGGGGGGGGCGCCGGGGCGTGTCCATTGATGTGCGTCCGTCACTTGTTCAAGCGCCAAAATCAAATCGTCTCCACTCATTTCATCGATCCCAATCAACAACAGGAAGAGGAAAAAGAAACAAAAGTTGAAGGAAGTAATCCTCATTTCCTCGTACTCCTCCCTGTAAGTAATAAAAATTATCTTTATCCCTGCACAACAACTTGAAATAAGAAAAAGAGCTCAAGAGTTCATCTGAGTGAAGTCATGCCCACCTGAGCAAAGTCAGGCCCGCCTGAAAGTCAAGTTCGCCTAAACGCTTGACTTCACGAAACGAACGAAAACGCGGATATCTCCCAACCCAAAGGGAAGTTAGCAAAATGAACTGTAGCAAACTAAACTTCGTTTGGTTTGGTTGACCCCATCTCGTCAAGATAGTCAAATTTCATATATAATTCGTCTAAGTTTGACTTACGATTTGAAAGTTATGACTTGTTCTTCGTAGCATGTTCTGGAGCTTACCTGAAGAGCAAGTTCACCAGCAAAGGAGCTTAGCTCGCCTAAAGAGCAAGCTCGTCTAAATGTTTGAAGCTCACCTGCATGCTTAAAACTCACCTGCATAAGGCAAGCTCGCCCATAAGCTCGCTTGAAGGCTCGAAGCTCACCTAAAAGTTTGAAGCTCGTCTGCATGCTTGAAACTCGCCTACATAATACAAGCTCACCCGCAAGCTCGCTTGCATAGCCTCACCTACGAGGCTTGCCTGTAGTCCAAGCTCGCCTGCACAACCTCGCCTGCATGACCTAGGCTCGCTTGAAGGCCAAGCTTGCCTGATGGCTTGAAGTTCACCTACATGGCCTCGCCTACGAGGCTCGCCTGCACCGCCTTGCCTATAAGGCTCGCCTGTAGTTGGGCTTTTGCTTGTTCGCCTACTCGCCTGCATGCTTGACTCACCCGAACGAGTCAAGCTCACCTGAGCATTCATCCTGTGTATGAGCTTACCTGCAAGCTCGTCGATCTTGCCAGCTCGCCTATAAGTGCCAGCTTGCCAAGCCCGCCCACTTGAGGCATGGGAATAGTCACTTCCCTTGATTTAAGGGATTAGTTATCCTATGACCATACCCAGCATGGAATAGTCACTTTCCACAATTTAAGGGAGTGGGTACACCCACTCCCATGATTGAAGGGAGTGGCCATGACTCTCCTTGGCTATTTATAAGCCACTTTTGGCTACATGAAAGACGTCCTTGGACTAGAAGTCGTCCTTCTTCTTTTGAGAAGAGCATGACATCTTCAATCTCTTATGGCTGGCTCTCTCTTGGCCTGGCTACTAGATGCTCTTCTTTGGTCCTGCACGAAGAAGAGACAATACCAGGGGCGGCCTGACTTTGACTTTCAAAAGAATCGAGCCCAAGTATTTCTTGGGAAGTCGGTCCTTGATCTTCTCTTGCTCTTGGCATCTTCTACCTCAGGGGCTTGCTGGCCGATAGGAGAAGGCTGGACATTTTCCACCTCTCCATCTTGGCATTCTTGGAACTATTGAGGGAGATTCAAGAGAGTCGAACCTAAGCACTTCTTGGGCAGTCAGTCATTGATCCTTGGCTCGGGTACTCAGCTCCGATTAAGCTTCTACCACACAACGAAGCTCATCAGCAGTCTCGTTCGACTCCTCAGAAGAAGAAGACCGAAGCTCGAGATCTTGGCATTTTTAGCCTACAAGCACAAGCCCTTGTTTGTCCTCGGTTGATCAAACTCAACCAAGAGCTTCTACTACATGAGGAAGCTTGTCCCTCCGAGCTTCTACTGTGCACTGAAGCTTAATCGTAACTTCGTTCGGATCATCTAAGGGAAGCAAACTCGACACAAGTATTTGAAGGAGGCGTCCTATCACTACCGAAGAACCCAGATTAAGCAAGAAGAGCATTCTCTTCGCTTCTGTTATAACTTGATTCTTGATTTGTAATAAGCCATTCTTATCTATACAAATCCCCGGAGAACCATTTTACACCCCACAGAAGATGACGACTCCGCTGGGGACAATCGTTCATTCAGATGAATTGGTGGTGGCGTAGTTCGATGAAGTTGCTGTAAGAACCATTGTTGAGTCCCTTCTCATCGAGTTCGATCAAGCGAAGTACAATGAATACTTATCTTTGGCTTCTTCTGGTGGCAAAAAGTCATGCAAGTGCCGTAAAGTCTTGCGAATAACTTGGCCAAAATCAAAAATGCCCGAGATCTTTATCCAGTAATCACTGGGGGTTCCATTCCCCCCAAGGTGATTGATGCCGACCAAAAGGCCAAGAACAAATGGTAAGTTCCCAATTCTAGAAAACTACGTCAACCATGTGAGCCTACTTACTCAGGTGGGCTTCGTTCCATTGGAAAAGTTCCTAAAATTGGTGAACTTAGTGTTTTAGATGAGCCTAGCAATTCAGGCAAGCCTCATTATATGAGCAAGGTTTCCAATCCTGGCAAAACGCTCAAATCAAATGAGCCCACCAATGCAGGTGGGCTCTGCTTTACGGGTCACATTCCTAATTCTGGCGAACTGCACCAATCAGGCGAGCCCACCTACTTAGGCGAGCTTCACTCCATTGGCGATGTTCCCAAATTTGGTGAGCTGCTCAAATAAGGTTGGTTGCCATAATCAGGCAGGTTGCCAAAATCAGTCGGGTTGCCAAAATCAGGCAAGTCCTGTAATTCAGGCGTGCTTCGCCCTCAAGCTTCAAATACTGGCGAACTTCACCTTTCAGGCGAAGATCACTAGATTGGCGAACCTCGCCTAAAAGGGCCACAACTAGCACCCCGCTTGCAAATAGCGGTAGTTCGCCAAACAGTCGAACCTCACCTAAAAGAACTAGAGGTTGAACCTCACCAGTAGGCTTAACCTCGCCAACAAGGCGTAGTTCGCCTAAGAATACAAACTTCGCCTGACAATGATGTTTGCCAGGCAAATGAACTTTGCCAACTACACCAAGTTCGCCATACAGATGAACCTCACCAACACATATAAGTTCGCCAAGCAGCCGAGCTTAGCCAATAGGCCCAAGCTCGCCTATCGCGCCATCAGGCTCGAGTTCGCCAAGTAGTTGGACTTCGCCTGTCGAGCCAAGCTCGCCTGTCGAGCTAAGCTCGCCTGTTAAAACGAACTCGCCAGATTTCAACACTTGATAATTTTTCCAAGTGTTCTTCCAAGTACACTCTTGAGCCTTCTTCTCACAAGCACTCAATTGGTCCTTCAGACACCGGGAGTTGTCATCATTAACCTACGGTGCACCTTAGAGAGAACTTAACTCATATATGCACTATTCACAAGGTAATTCCTTAGTGTCACTATGCGAGGCTTATTGTGGTGGTACTCGCTGACTGCCGGTGTGCTGAATGGTCGAAACCATCAGTTCTCGAGAGGCTCTCTCAGCAACCAGCAGAGATAAGACCTCTTCGCCATAGGTGCAATCGTTAGAGGAGACAAGCTCCGGATGACTTGGATCTCCCAATGGCAACCGTCAACATAACAGACAAGTCCAAGGCGAAAGATTCAGACTCTTTTGACCCTGAATTCTCACTGGGACTGAAAAGCCTCTCTATCGAGATTGAAGGTGTTTACCAGCACACCCGCACCAAAAAGGGGGTTGTCATGCCGCATGACTACAGGCGTTTAGCCTCTGTTTCTGATGACGATTGCTCGACAGCAGCAACGTCTCAGACCTCAAGATCAATACAAAGCGGGCAAGCAAATGTGCACATGGCTAGAATCTCGGATGATATAGCCAGGAAGTTTGATGAGCACCAAGCTGCGATTAACGCCATAAAGGAGATGCTCGAGAAACTTCTATGCAAGAAGAAGAAGAAGAAGAGAGCATCACGGGCTCCCTCGAAGTCCTCAAGCAAGGGAAAAGAGCGGGAACTTAATCGCGGTTCACCCTCCGACTCGTCATCAGAGTCTTTAGAAGGGACATCATATTCTGGCTGTAGTCCATGAGACAAAAGGCTTGACGAGTTCCAGAGTCAACTTGACACCTTAAAACTCCAGAATCATGTGAGCAAGCTGGGGGTGGTCAGACCGTATCCGACCGAATGGGACACGGTCTCCTACCTGGCATAGTTTAAACCATTAAACCTCCTGCAGTTTGATGGTAAGGCTTCTCCTACCCAGTACATCTACTACTTCCAAGCGCAAGCTAGACACATAATGGGAAATGATCCTATTATGACTTGATTGTTCATTGGTACCCTTAAGGGGGTCACTTTTGAATGGTTCCGTAGATTGGAGTCTGGGTCCATCACTTGCTAGAAGGACATGGAAAGACTCTTCATGACCAGATTCTTCGATGATAACACAGAAGTATCTATGGTCACCCTGGTAGCCGAAAAGTAGAAGAAGACAGAGTTTGTAAGTAGCTTTGTTAAGAGATTCAGGAACCGATCGCTTCATACACGTGATCAATTTTCTGAAGCCACCCTCATCAGGATATGCTGGAACAATCTCTCCATCGACATACTCTCTAATATGGGCACTGTTAAAGCTTGCTCATGGAAAGACTTGATCCGCCAAGGAGAACAAGTCAAAAGCATGCTCAAGCGAATGGATGCTGAAGAGCCATGTGAATTTCAAGGAGGTGATGACCAAGGCAATTTCACCTTGGTAGTAGAAGCCACTTCCTCATCCAAACCCTCTTCAAAACGAAGGGCAAATGCTTCAAAGCCTATGCTAGCATCTGCGAGGCCCACTAGCTTGGACCTAAACCGCGGGACCGACTACAAAGGCTTGACTATCATTAGCTAAGAATGATCAGCGACGTTGTTGCCTATGCCAAACAATGTCGCACCGAAGACTGGAGGACTTGTATCTGACGACAACTTCATACCCATTCGTAGTGGAGATGGTCTACCCGAATAGGGACCATCACCTTGTCAATCAAAATAACGACAAGAGCGAAGGCCTCCCAATGGCAAACTTTTGAAGAAGTACTTATCCATAGGCTTCTGAAGGAAACTGTGTGAAAGACCATCAAGCAATGTTAGCACAAAAGAGGAGTTCAACCTCCACCTCCCACGAGGGAAACCAAGGTAGAGATTTCATTCATTTCTGTGTTTCAAACCCTCTTGGTCAAACCTTCCTACAGTTAGGACCAAAGACAAAATCCCCTCTTGATTCCTTCCACGACCGAGAGGTCCAGTTTGAAATTGAATGATCAAACCTTTGGACAGTTAGGATCGTTCTAAACCCTTTTTCGTCAAACCTTCCTACAGTTAGGGCCATAGCCAAAATCCCCTTTCGATTTTTTCCACGAACGATAGGTCCACTTTCAAATTAGACGATCAAATATTTGAACAGTTAGGATCGTTTCAAACCCTTATTGGTCAAACCTTCCTATAGTTATGGCCAAAGCCAATCCCCTCTCGGTTCCCTCCACGAACAAGAGGTCCACTTTCAAATCGAATAATTAAATCTTTAAATAGTTAGGGTTGTTGTAAGCTCCCCACTCGACCAAACCTTCCTATAGTTAGGACCAAAATCGAAATACCCTTATGATAAACGAGAGGTCTCCACTACAAAATTTATCATGTTAACAGTCACTTCTGATAGTATAATTCTCTCACTGATCCTTTTTAAAAGGACGATGGGTCCACAAATCTATCATGTTAACAGTCACCTCTGAAAGTATAATTCCCTCGCTAATGCTCTTCAATAGGATGGCGGGTCTATAAAATCTATCATATTAATGATTACCTCTGAAAGTACAATTCCCTCACTAATCCTCTTCAATAGGATGGTGGGTCCACAAAATCTATCTTGTTAATAGTTACCTCTGATAGTACAATTCTCTTGCTGATCCTTTTCAACAGGACGAGGGGTCAACAAATCTATCATGTTAACAATCACCTCTTATAGTACAATTCCCTCGCTGATCCTTTTCAACAGGATGGCAGGTCCACAAAAATTATCACGTTAATGATTACTTCTGATAGTATAATAAACTTACCAGTCCTCTTCAATAGGATGGTAATTCCACAAAGTTGCTCAAAATTATAACAAACTCTTGTTATGTTAATAATCACCTCTGACAAAAACAACTTATCGACTCTCTTTAGTAGAGCGATAGGTCCCTAAAATCTTGTTCAAATCACAAGTACCCAAATTCTATCATATTAACACTATACATCTGACAATCCACTTATCAATCCTCTTTAATAGGATGATAAGTCTACAAAGTCGTTCCAATCGTGACAATCCTATCACGTTAACATTACACCTCTAACAAATCAACTTACCAATCTTGATTGATAGGATGGTAAGTTCTTAAAATCGCTCCGATCACAACAATCCCGTCACGTTACCACTAAACCTCTGACAAAATCCCCTACCAATCCTCTCCAATAGGATGGTGAGCCCATAAAACTATCATGTTAACGATCACCTCTGATGATCGACTGCGTCATTCCCGCAAATGGCGTTGTCTGATCAGTTTTCACACTCATACATCCTTGAATGACCTGGTCCATTTCGAGCATTCTAATATTTTTTTAAACAATCAATGGATAATCGCCTACCACGTGATGGCTACTATATCAATCAATTGTTATACTCCTATGTCTCTGAACGATTTGATTACCCCAACACCGTCATTCCCGCAAATGATGTTGTTCGTCGATATCGGCCTACCAAGCGATGTGCCTTATCGACTCTCCATTTCGAACAGCGATCCACCAAGTGGCGAATCGTTATTTGAAACCTATCTTGGTCACGCACGTTGATGATCATTCAATTTAGGCTAAGTTGTTAATATTTAACGGTATAACCTAACCTAGTTATGACTTAACGATCGTAATTAACCCAACCCTACGCCTTAAACGGCTAAGGGTAGAGAAGAAATCTTAGCATTATATCTAAGATAAGATTCTTGAAAACTCATCATACTGAGGAAAATAATATGGCTAGCCCAATTGAAATGGTAATCGGTAAAGACAAATCAAACCCGTTGATAGCTGTTGGTTTGCTAAAAATCCTAGATGGCGATCATTAGCTACGAGTGAAGATTTCAATTTTGTCGAGCTCATTGGAAGGCCCCTCATTTTATCTGAATGGTGGACATGTTACAGGCCTTAAGATCCAAAGTATTCCAGATCCCATGCAACCTGATTCAGGTCTGAAAACTTTGGAGGAGGTTTTTTAGGCAATAAAAATTACCTTTATCCCTGTATAGAAACTTGGAACAAGTAAAAGTGCTCAAGGGTCCATCTGAGTGAAGTCATGCCCACCTGAGCAAAGTCAGGCCCGCTTGAAAGTCAAGTTCGCCTGAACGCTTGACTTCACGAAGTAGACAAAAACACGGATATCTCCCAAACTGGATGAAATTTGTCGAAACGGACTGTGGCAAACCGAATTTTGTTAGGTTTGGTTAGCCTCGTCTTGTCGAGATAGTCAATTTTTATATATAATTTGTCAAATTCTGACTTACAGTTTGAAAGTTATGACCTGTTTTTCGTACCATGTTCTGGAGCTCGCTTGAAGAACAAGTTCGTCTGTAAAGGAGCTTACCTCACCTGAAGGTTTGAAGCTTGCCTGCATGCTTAAAGCTCGCCTACATAAGGCAAGCTCACCCAAAGGCTTGAAGCTCGCTTGAAAGTTTGAAGTTCGCCTGCATGCTTGAAGCTTGCCTGCATAGGGCAAGCTCGCCCACAAGCTTGCTTGCATAGCCTTGCTTATGATGCTCGCTTGTAGTCCAAGCTCGCCCGCATAACCTAGCCTGCGAGGCTTGCCAGCACAGCCTCGCCTGCATGACCCAGGCTAACCTAAAGGCCAAGCTCACTTGATGGCTTGAAGTTTGCCTGCATGGCCTCGCCTACGAGGCTAGCCTGCACCACCTTGCCGATGAGGCTTGTAATACCCTAGAGGGGGGGGGGGAGTGAATAGGGTTATCAGACAATAAAAGTGTAATTAAATAAGACAATGCCATACACCACAAAATTTAAATGCTAAAATAATATAAAGGAGATGAGTTAGGGAATAGTTAGCCAATTGTGATACGCGATATGTTCACGAGGTTCGGTTCTCCGACCTACGTCCCCGCTCCCCACTCTTGAGGAGAATTTCACTATCACAACCCGGTTTGGAAGCCAGAACTTCTTCACAATGATCTCCCCTTGAGATCTCACAACCACACAGTAGATCTCCATGAGATCAAGCTCTCCACAAGTTACAAATAAATGAAAACAAGCTCTCTTACAACAGCCCTATGGTAAGATGAAGAGATTGCAATTGAAGCTTGGGATGTGGGATTTGTAAGTGTGAAAACAATTGAAAGTTGAAGCTCTTTTTAAACAATAAACACAAACTCAAGAGATTTTAAATGCTTGCTTGATTACTAAAGTGAATGGGGTTGGTGGGTATTTATAAGCATTCAAGAGAACAACTAAACCCCAAAGAAATAGAAAAAAATATTCAAAAACTGAGAAATCTAGAAACTATACAAAACTAGCCATTGGAAGCTTATCAGTCGACTGACGGGGTTCATTAGTCGACTGATGAGCTGACCGTCGTAAGCGGTTTACAGCTCGTCGGTTGACTGAAGAGCTCATCAGTCGACTAAAGAGTCATCAGTCGACTGATAGAACGTTAGTCATAGAAACAGAAACTTTTGATGATTCTGACCAGTTTCTTCAGTCGACTAATTCTTTGTATCAGTTGACTGATAACAGATTTTCAGCTTGTTTTGATTTTTAAATACTAATTTCCAGGGCCTTCAAAAAATAGTAAATAAATTCTAAAAAATGTGAAACTTTGGGAAAAGTTTTCAAATATAATAACAAACTTGTTTGAAAAGAAAGTGTAGAACCCCGTAAAATTTTATATGAATATATATGAATCATTAGTAAATAAATAATTCTTTTATGATAAATAGCTTGAGGTCATTGATGTACATGATAACAAGTTATTTGAGATGATAGGAGAGTATGGGTGTAGAGCTTTGTGCGTGGGATTTTACAAATTAGCAAAACATGCACAAAACTGGAATTTTCCAGTTCAGTCGACACATCAGTCGACTGACGACGTCGGTCGGCACATCAGTCGACTGATACGCTGATTTCCAGTTTTTCCAGGTTTCGGGTCTGTTTTGATTTGGTTTGGGTTTGGGTCGGGTATAACGGTTTGTATATATTCTCCTTCACCCGAAATCACCCCCTCTCATCCTCAGTTCAGAGAAACCCTAGCCCCCCCTCTCCTCTCTCAAACCCTAGCCTTGTTCTTGGTGATTTGGGGAAGGAATCGGAGGATTTTCGGCGGGATTTTCAGTTTGCAGCAAAATGAATCACTCCCCCTCAGATCCAGGAGCTCTTCATCACCTCAGAGGCGAGTAACATCTCACCCACCCTTGTCCCATTTTTTTTAAACGTTTTCAAATGGTTTTATTGAGATTTCTTTGGCGTAAAACGTATTTTGTGTACAAAGATTTGATTTTTATTGCATATAACATGAAGATGTGCATTTTCAGTTTGATAAACATCCTACTAATGTTTTGTGAATTTAAAATCCAGATCTGAAATGTTTTATAAGAGATTTAACATAGGTTTTGTTTCAAAAAGGGGTTTTTAAAACATAAATACACATGTTGAGAGTTTTGTTTATGTATTTGTACATGAAAGTTACATTTCAGTTAGTTCATACATGTTAATATACGTATGGTACATGCTTGGGATTGATGGGGATGTGTTTAGATCAGTTTTGAGGTGAAAAATAACCTGTGCAGAGTTTCTGCAGGCCATCGATCGACTGATCAGTCGACCGACGGGCTGAAATCTCAGCGTCAGTCGACTGATCAGTCGACTGACGAGCTGTTTGTGTTTTTCTCAGTTCCCCAGTCGACAGATCAGTCGACTGGTGAGCTGAGACTGTGTTGCCTGTGCGGTTTCGGTCGACACATGAGTCGACTGACGTCATCAGTCGACACACCAGTCGACTGATGAGGTGTTTTACAGATTTTTTTGATCTGTTCGAGTTGTTCTTCAGGGTCGCCTCGATGACCTGACACTGGTTCACCATGTTAATGATTTATCTGTACATGTGGGTTGACTTTTAACATAACTTTAGACATGTACATTGGGATGCGTAGAGTTTAGATTTGGTGTATCTTTCCGCATATACCTTACACAGTTACACAGTCCTCGTGTTGGACTATAATCCATAAAAGTCCTCGTGTTGGACTATAATC
>BQKN01000040.1:0-16602 GCA_022839385.1 Asparagus kiusianus
CAATTTTATACGCCTACACACATAGCAGGCGGTTTTTACTGCTTCCGCCCAAAAGACTTTTTCCAGATTTGTAGTCGACAACATAGCTCTTGTTCTTTCCAACAGAGTTCTGTTCATCCGCTCCGTTACTCCATTTTGTTGTGGAGTATAAGCTATACTGAATTGTCTTTTGATGCATTCTTGCTTGCAGAATGCTAGGAATTCACCATCTGTGTATTCTCCTCCATTATCTGACCTCAAGCATTTGATCTTCTTCTCAGATTTAAGCTCGACCTGCGCTTTGTAGGCTTTAAAGACTGAGAACACATCCGCCTTCTTCTTGATAGGATACACCCAACATCTCCTGGAGTAATCATCAATAAAAGACACAAAGTACTTTGCTCCTCCTAAGGATGTAACTGGTGCTTGCCATACATCAGAATGAACCAGTTCCAGAATAGTCTTGCTTCTAGAACTCGATGTGTTGAACTTTAGCCGATGCTGCTTACTTGTAACACAATGCTCGCAGAATGGAAGAGCTACCGAATTAAGTCCAGGAAGCAGCTTCTGATCGGAGAGAACCTTCAAGCCTCGTTCTGACATGTGGCCTAGTTTGCGATGCCACATCATGGTTTGTTCTTCTCCACGGCTGGTTGATGTCACACATGAATCAGCTTCCTACAGGGTTTCTCCCGTGAGCATGTATAGGTTTGTAGCTATCTTCTCTCCTTTTATTACCACAAGCGTCCCTCTAACAATCTTCATGATCCCGTTTGCTATATGGGTCTTGCATCCGAGCTCATCTAATTGTCCCAAAGACAATAGATTCTTCTTCAAGCCCTTCACATGTCGCACATCTTGAATAGTACGTATTGTACCATCAAACATTTTGATTTTGATAGTACCAATACCAGAAATCTCCAAGGCATGATCATTCCCCATGAATACAGATCCTCCTGAGATAGGTTCATATTTGTGAAACCATTCTCTCTGAAAGGTCATGTGCCAGGAGGCTGCTGAATCCAGAAGCCAGACATCAGCAAACCTCTTTCTGCCTTCATCAATAGTGGTTGCTCCACTGAATAGAATTTCACCATCGTCTGATGTGCTGACAACGCATCCTTGAGATGTTGATGGCTCTGAAGACTTTTTATCTCCACTCTTCTTGTTATGCCAACACTCCGATTTGATGTGCCCTCTTTTGCCACGGTTGTAGCATTTGACATTCTTCTTACTTCTTGATTTGGATCTACCATGGGTATGACTCCCACTGGAGCCACGTTCCGTTGATCTTCCTCTCGTCACCGACAAGGCCTCCGCTTGCTGCGAACTTGCCCGCCTGTCTTCCTTGTTCTTGCGCCGATTTTCTTCTTCCAGAACAGCGGCAGCAACATCGTCAAAAAGTAGATAGTCCGTGAGGACGTTGTTCGTCAGGTTGATGATGAGTTGATCATACGAGTCAAGTAGACTCTGAAGTAAAAGTTCTGCACGTTCATTCGCACCAACTGTATACCCCAACGTTGTGAGTTAGGAGAACGGTGTGTTTAGGGTGTTGATGTGATTGGTCATCGATGTAGATTCCGCCATCCTCAGAGTGTAAAGTCTCTCCTTTTTAAGAAGATTTTATTGTGCATGGATTTCGCCTCATATAGCTTTGTTAGAGTATCCCAGATATCCTTTGATGTCTTCTTCTCCTCTATGCTTGACAGCATCCCGTCTGTTAATGCCAGATGGAGATTTGCAATAGCATTTTCGTCCATCTCGTTCCACTTCTTATCATCTGTGATGTCGTCCAGCCTTGCACTGATGGCCGCCAGACAATTATCTTTTCTCAAGGTAGCCTTTATCTTCAACTTCCACAGAGAGAAATTACTCCCGTCGAATTTCTCGATCTTGAACTTCGCCGTCATTGCTTTTGTGAATAGTACCGTATTTGTGAACAGTACCGTACTCGTGAATAGTACATGTCACCTTCAAAGGGTAAATTATAACCTAACTTATTTTCTGATGTGGAGGATCCACCTTTGATGGCAGCCACAGAGCATACGATAAGTAGATATATACAAGTACCCTAAGTTGTCTCTGATACCATTTGTTGGGACAAACCCGGGGCCCAATAGAGCAGGGTCGCAGCAAAAGTAGAGATAAAAAGTTGGACACACAGATTTACGTGGTTCGGCACTTGATTGCCTACGTCTACGGGCAAGGATAGAAGAATTCACTATGAGGAGAAAACTCTGAAGTTACAAACTCTCTCTCTTTACAAGGAGAAACTCTCTCTATTTTTTCTCTCTCACTCTTCTATATAAGAAGTTGTTTCTGGGATGAGATTTCCTTAAGGATTTGGAGCCCTATTTAAAGTTTTTTGAAAAATACTATGCACAATAAAATATTAATATTTTACTGTAGCAGTGGGCGCCGCCATTTTGTTTCCTTTTTACTCTTGAAACTTTGTTGCTGCCTTTCGGTGATTTGAAGTGAAGTGGGGCCCATTCCAATTACTTTTTCAAAGAAATGGGCTAAGACTTGGCTGCATGCTGACATGCAGAAGAGTACAAGCGTTTTGGTTGTAGTCTCGAGTTTGTCACCAATAAATCTCAAGAGGGGTCTCAATTTTGCCGAGGGTTTGGTGGAATTGGTGGTATTCTTCGATACCAGCTTGATGTAAGGTCCAGTGCAAGACGGAGCTGGCCTGAATTGCACCCGGACCCGCTTCACAGAAGCAGCTAGCGCTCTCCAAGAAAATTGAAGGGTTGGTGTTGCATTGTCTTTTCTCGTTCTATTGTCAAATGCTTAGTGCTAATGATGTCTTTTTATTATTATTCTCGATTAGGATGAAATATAAGATTCTCGATGAATAGAGGGGAATTAATCGATCGATTGATTGGCCAGCTGGATGACGCAATATCGGAGATCGAAGATTACAATCGGTCACCTGATGCTTTGCAACTGTAGCTTGGTCTATTGTGATATTTCCTGTTCTAGCATGTTAATTTGATGCATCATAGTCTATAGTATGTTAATTCGCGGTGTCTGCCACAGTGTTATGGTCTCTGATGCATCATAGCTGTAAAACTCTGAACGCAGCTAGTTTGTTTTGGCAGAACCTATGTAATTACCTTTTATGCTGATATTGTTTCCTTATTTAGGAAGAATTGATGTTGGGTGCATTTTTGCAGTGTTAAAACTCTTCGAGTGATCGAAAGCGTCAGGTATCTGCAACATCTTTATGTTACTGATCAATCCTTTCTAAAATTTTGGCTGCATGTGCATTTATTTGAGACATGTAAGGTGCATGCTTTTGCGTGTGTTCTTTAGTTGTAAATAGATTTCTAGTTATTTGCCTGGGTTTAATCAACGGGCTGCTGCTTCTACTGAGTGATTGCTTCGTAATGTATGTTTGCGCTGCGAGGGCATTTTTTCGACATTTTTTAAAGCACGGGCTTATGTGTGAGAATTTGGTAAAGCGATACCTTTGAGTCCAAGTTGAGTTCTATATGGATCTACAACTTGTACTAAGAACATATCAATATAAATATTTCTGCACAGATTTGGTATTGTATTTGAAATTTTTTTCGGAATACCAGGAGGATTAAGCGAGAGTTGTAATTCAAATGTGAATAGGTTTTGCGTAATTTAGGGGCTGTTTGGTTGCCATTTTTTAGGGGTTGTAATACTGTAGATGTCAAGTGTTACAGTATTACAACCAATTCCTCTGTTTGGTTTGTTAAAAGGGGTACGGTATTGTAGCTGAGTTGGTAGATCCTTAGCAATTCTTAGCGAAAGGCAAAAAATTGGGCTCGGCCTCGTGTTACTGTAGCTATATCAGCATAGTCGGACTTCTCAATTCTGTGGTACTGTAGCTACTGCGCGTTTTTAAAAAAAAACCAAACAGGCCCTTATGTGTTTTACATTCATAATTGTAAAAGCTTTACATTAGTTGACTAGCGAGTTGGATATATATGTATCATGAATGATTACGGATTTTACTGGAAAATGTCTTGAACTATTTTTATTTTAAAAAAAACATCACAAAGTCTTTAATCAGCACTCTTCTAACAACATTAAACGTACATTTTAAAAAGACTAAATCCCTATTACGATATTAGTATGAAGGCAAGAATGAGAGAGTAGTTATATATATAAACTAAATGAGAGCTGAATTGCAAAAAAGCTGGCTTTGTGAAACTTAAGAGTGGTGCAATAAATTAAAGCCTACCGATGAGATAGATAACCGTTGAGAGTTGAACTGCAAAAGAAGAATCATTTAACTTGACAATAATAAATGCCCGGTCCCATATTCGAGTTTATGGTCCCTGCAATTTCTAATAATCAAATGTCGAACGTGCTCATGTGTTCATAAATATACGGTGGTCACACTCGATAAATAATGCTCCACCTTGACAGATTATATCCCAAGATAATATTTCCATACTTATAATTTCAAAATTTTTGGTTGTTTGCACTTAAAATACTTCGAACTTTACTCCATTTCTAACCTTTATATATATCATTACTTTTTTGGTCAAAAATACCCTAAAATAATTTAAGAGGGAGCGTCCCAAATACTGATGCCTGAAATTGATAGTATTACATATGTTATGTTCTAAGAACTCGGTGTATAATTTTAGGCTTCACATCATACTTGCTCCCAAAACCATCAAGCTTGTTCATTTTCTCCGTGAACTACTTTTAGTTTCTTCTCGTCGCTTACACTATTGAATTCATTATTGCTTACACTGTTAACTATTTTTAGTCGCACCTATCGTTCTAAGCCTTTACATTTGTCTTTAGTTACCTCCTGAACTGTCAATTTCTGCTTTTCCTTACCATTTTCTGTTTATTATTTTGTGGGTATATATTTAAAATGATTTATAAGAGGAGAATGCAAGTTGAGGAGATAAGGCGGAACTGGAAATAGTTAGGGGATAAGCATGGACAAAGTACATGAAATGAAATAAACATTGATAAATTTAATAGTTTAGAAGACAAGTGAGAATTGAACACATAATTTTATCTAGAGGTTTTTTACGTAGAGTTCTATTTTCTATCCTTTCCAAGCTGTGACCAAAATAGCAGATCAAACAATAAATGCGGATAAACTTTCCGGTCCGAATCATAATGCAATGTAATGCATTGTCAGGAAAATAATTCTTCTCACTCTGCACAGTGATCACTAACCAAAATAAGTAAATATAGATGCCTACTTTCCCTGGAAAAATTTTTAATTTCGACCCATTTAGAAAGATATTTGCCAAAAAAAGATTTATTTCTACTTCAATTACCAAAACCGACCCAGTTTCAGCCAACTGGCTGAAACTAGGTTGATTTTTTATGCCTACAGATACCCCCTCCAAAGTGTTTCAGACTCATTCTTTTATAAAAGAAACTAGAACACTTTGGATATGATACGTCTGGCCATTAATTCATTGACTTCTTCAACTTTCAGTCTATTCAGTTTTTTTTTGTCGGATAGCTAAAATTTTTCCGGTGTTGCGTTTATCGCTTGACCGTTGTCAAAATCTTGAACTGAAGCTGGCGTGTTGATTTTTGAATTAGCTCGTGTCGTTGGGTTGACGTTGAACTAATCACCTTCGTCGGAAGTTTGTATCTGAGTCACAATTAAACTCCCTGAATTAATTTCTTGAACTGACGTTTCATCCTGAGCCTTGTTTCGGCGGAATTATCGACGCGTTGGCTGGAGTAGACTTTCATTGTAACGCGTTGACTGGCGTTAGGGTATGGCAAGCCCAAGTGTAGAGACTGTAAGACCAATTGTTGATGTCGGTTCATCTGCCTGTACGGAGTTTCTCCTGGCATGGACCGTTATACATTTGTTGGTTTTTTTACTTAAACACTAGAGGATTTTGATTGTAGGACCAGTCATTGGAGCTGATACGACCACAATCACTAGAGAGACTTTTTCGATGATGTCTTGTGTGTGCAAGACAATATACCTAACTTCATGTGTCTGAGGCGGGTTCAGTTGTCCCGCTTGAAGAAAGGTGGCCTTCGGGCTGAATTTGTGTCTTCCTTGAGTTTGACAGAGCTTAAACTTTATTATGATTGTTTATCCTACTCAGAATAAATACTTATAGGATTTTTGGCAAATTCTCAGCCATTAACGGATTTGATAAGCCTTTACCGATTACCGTTTGAATCGGGCTAGCATGCAGATTGTTTAAGTCCGTTCTGCATGTAACGTTGTGCTAAGAGAATAAACTCTCTTAGACTTTATACTATGATGTTGAATACATAGGTTTGGTTATTTTTACGGGAACGTACCACCCGGCAATATGTGTTATACGTAGACTTATCTCTAATAAAGGACTGAGATAACGTCCCCTACGTATAAAACATGGATTTAAAAATGTTGATGGGTTGCGTCTTTTTGGTGAAAAGATGAACCCGACACTGGAGAGGAAGAATTTTATATTCTATCTCCTGGTTTTTTTTTTGTTGGTAGAGATGAACCCAATGATGAAGAGGAAGAATTTTATATTCTATCTCCTGGTGTCTTTTTTGTTGGTAGAGATGAACCCAATGCTGGAGAGGAAGAATTTTATATTCTATCTTCTGGTCTCTTTTTTATTGGTAGAGATGAACCCGATGATGGAGAGGAAGAACTTTATATTCTATCTCCTGCTGCAAAAGAAACTCAAAGTAGGATCTCCACTTCGAGAATCTGAAGGGTGAAACTAAGAGTGGGATCTCCACTTCGAGAATCGAAAAGATTTAGATAACCCTAACTATTAAAAGGATTGATTATCCAATCTAAAAATAGATTTCTCATTTATCGAGATGGAATTCCAACTTTGGTCCTAACTATTTAAAGGTTTGACCGAAGGGGAATTTTAAAACGACCCTAACTGTAAGAAGGTTTGATCGTTTGAAATGAGTGGAGGCCTTTCGTTTATCAAAAGGACATTCCGATTTTGGTCGTAACTGTTTAAATGTTTGACCGAATAGGAGTTTGAAACGACCCTAACTGTTTAAAGGTTTGATCGTTCAATTTGTGGACCTCTCGTTCATGGAAGGAATCGAGAGGGGATTTTGGCTTTGGTCCTAACTGTTTAAAGGTTTGACTAAATAGGAGTTTGAGACGACCCTAAATGTTTAAAGGTTTGATCATTCAATTTGTGGACCTCTCGTTCATGAAAGGAATCGAGAGGGGATTTTGACTTTGGTCCTAACTGTTTAAATGTTTGACCAAATAGGAGTTTGAGACGACCCTAATTGTTTAAAGGTTTGATCGTTCAATTTGTGGACCTCTCGTTCATGGAAGGAATCGAGAGGGGATTTCGACTTTGGTCCTAACTGTTTAAAAGTTTGACCAAATGGGAGTTTGAGACGACCCTAACTGTTTAAAGGTTTGATCGTTCAATTTGTGGACCTCTCGTTCATGGAAGGAATCGAGAGAGGATTTTGGCTTTGGTCCTAACTGTTTAAAGGTTTGATCAAATAGGAGTTTGAGACGATCCTAACTGTTTAAAGGTTTGACCAAATAGGAGTTTGAGACGATCCTAACTGTTTAAAAGGTTTGATCGTTTAATTTGTGGACCTCTCGTCCATGGAAGGAATCGAGAGGGGATTTTTCCTTTGGTACTAATTGTTTAAAGGTTTGACCAAATAGGAGTTTGAGACGACCCTAACTGTTTAAAGGTTTGATCGTTCAATTTGTGTACCTCTCGTTCATGGAAGGAATCGAGAGGAGATTTTAGCTTTGGTCCTAACTGTTTAAAGGTTTGATCAAATAGGAGTTTGAGACAACCCTAACTGTTTAAAGGTTTGATCGTTCAATTTGTGGACCTCTCGTTCATGGAAGGAATCGAGAAGGGATTTTGGCTTTGGTCCTAACTGTTTAAAGGTTTGACCAAGATGGAAATGGGAGTGGGAGTGCAAATCATAATAGGAGTGTTGACTTGTACAAGTCACTCAGAGGGGGTTCCTGGTGTTAAGTGATAAATACTTAACATGGAGGGGTTCGACAATCGTCAATGATCAGGATATTAAAATTCTAAGTATTATGTCTGGAATTTATCAATGGGAATGTTAAGTTTACAGACGCATTAGAAGTTTGAGTGAATTCCAATGCAAGGAATTTTGGTGGTTCCATCATTAATTAGTCTGATCGGTGGGAATTTTGTGGTGGAAGACTTTGAGTCGTCAAACACCAATAGGAGTTTTGTAAGGGAAGATTGATCCAACGAAGTGATCGAATCTCGTCTCAGCAAAAGAGTATTCGGAAATCACCGTGAGGGTTTAGTGTTTATCATTTTGTTTGTAATGATCGGGTTATCCCTAAAAAAATTATATATAGCATTCTTTCGGGAACTTCCCGTTACATGAACCATCCACCCCCAGCTTTTCTTATGAAACTGAGTTTATCATTATATTCAGCTGCATGATCGGGTTATCCTTAAGAGTACTATGCATGGCACTCTCCAGGAACTTCCCGTGAAAGAAAGGAAATAGTTTAGACTTATATACATGTTGGAGTATCGAGGAGCAGTTTATACTCGTATATTCTTCGGAGTGGTGTGAAGAAGCAGTTTATACTCGTATACTCATCGGAGTCAGGGGAAACAGTTTATACTCGTGCACCCAATGGAGTTATGACCGTCTTTATTTGGCTTGTTTTGCCGTTATGATACCGGAGTCAATTAAGGCTTGGATTTTATTTTTGAGTCCAAAACAAACCTTGGTGGGATGCAGAACCCTTCTGTGGTATGCACAGTAGTTTGGATCCGTAACCCTCTTAGCTCCCTCTTGATCTTTGATAGGTGGTAGTTCGATCTTGTCGTTGGCAAGGAGGTATCTTAAGATGGCTGAAACTTCATCATCTTCGAAAGAATACTCCTTCTGGAACTTTGGATCGAGAGTCGCGTTTACTACGATTGCAGATGTCATCGGTTGGCTTCTCTCAGCTTTCTTTCTTTTAAGAAAGCGTTCAGCCTGTTCACCACGTAATTTTAACTCCTTCCAGGTGGTTGAAGGCACGACCCCCAGGGCTTCCAGAACATCGATTGAAAGATTGTTGTGGCATGTCTGCAGGATGAATTCCTCTGTGACAGGATCTCTGCAATGCATAGCCTTATTACGAAAGCGCTTGACAAAATTATCAACGGACTCTCCGTCTCTTTGTTTCTCATCCAGAAGAGTTTCGATTGACACTTCGGTGTCATCATCGAAAAAATTGCTGAGGAACAAACTTTTCATGTCATCCCAGCAATTGACTCTATCCGGTTTGAGACGTCGGTACCAATCGAAGGCGGGCCTACGAAGGGTGCCAACAAATGACCGGACCATCAAAGCCTCATTTTCAGAGATTACACCCAAGTGAGACTTGAAATAAATCAAGTGTTGAGTAGGTGAGCCCTTTCCGTTAAACGATGTGAAGTTAATCAGATTGAATTTTACCGGGTACGGTATTGAATCCCATTTTCCTGGATAGGGAGATAGAATACCCGTCTTCTTTACTTCCTGAGCGGACATCAAAGCATTGACTTTGTCTTCAAGGTCTTGCATCTTCTTGTCTTCATCTTCATCTCTTTTTGAGTGATGTTGAGTAAAAATAATTAGGCCACCCCCAGTGTTATTAAGAGGTGCAATTGAACCACCCCCAATATCGTTATTGGGAGGATCCGTTGAACCACCCCCAG
Organism: Asparagus kiusianus; assembly: GCA_022839385.1. Classification (NCBI taxonomy): domain Eukaryota; kingdom Viridiplantae; phylum Streptophyta; class Magnoliopsida; order Asparagales; family Asparagaceae; genus Asparagus; species Asparagus kiusianus. Next base: position 9,642 of record BQKN01000040.1, read on the forward strand.
TGTTATTGTCATTAGGAGGTGTATCAGCCATAATGACTTCATCCACTTCTGGATCGATGTCATCTATAACATTACGAGTGTGGTGGCTGGATTCAGCTCACTGACTGGACTCAGGGGGTTGAAGCCGTTGAGCTTGCAATTCTTTCATTTGTTGGATAGCCAATTCTATTTCCGTCTTCATCTCAGCTCTAATTTCTTCACGTTGCTTGGCTAGAGCTTCTTGAAGCATTTGAGCAAACTGATCAGGAGTGATTGTGAACACTTCTCTGGTTTGCCCTGTGCTAGATATTGTATCATCTGAAGCGATCGTAGAACAAGTGTCCGAGAGTTCATCCTCCGAGGACATTCCTTCATGTATTCTCTTGTAGTCTCTACGTCTGATAGCTCCTAACTAGAGTCGAGACATCCGTTGGGCAATTCTTGAATTGACTTTTCCTCCCGGGAAAAAGTCGGGGTTTGATTCACTTGAATGCCACTTAGATTTTCCTTTATTAGCTATATTGATGGTGACTTTAGAGAATTCATCCTCTTGAATAGCAAGCTTCTTGCTGAAACGTCTCGGTTTGGGCTTTGACATTTCGGCTCTGGAACACAGAAACTTTTGGCGGAATGGCTTTAAAGCAGCTGCATTCAGACAACACCACTTTGATAAGTTTTTCACATACACAATGAGGACTTGTTTCTCGAACAGTCCTTTTTTGTGATTTGTTTCCACCTTTAGTTTGATAGTACAGCTCGTCAGCATGGTGACCAGAGCAACCTATCTTCTGTTTTTGTGTTTGAACCTTGTTAACATACCCAGGACGACTTGTCGTCGCCTCTGAGCGATCCAAGGTTTTATTTTTAGATCCACCCCCTTGCGGGCATGGAATCTTTACAGGCCTTAAACGAGAGGAAATCAGAGTTTTTCCTTCTTGGGATTGCTTTGTCCTGATAGGAGGATATTTACGACCCCCAATATAAGAATTTACTCGGGGTTTGTTCACTGGATTCAAGTGTTCTTTGACTGGGGCTTTGTCTCGATCATCAGGTAAAGGACCAAGACGATCCGCCATTGTAACCTTGAATTTTGACAGGTCAGGACTAACCCACGGCTTCGCTGGTGACATAGCAGATATGGATGCGGTAGACGGATTGGGAATGGATGTCGACGGCATCAAAGGAGAGGACTTAGAAGTCTTTCTTTGGCCTCGGATACTACTGCTTTGTCCGAGACAGTTGCAAGTGTCTCGGATACAGGATGTATTCTGATGATTCGATTTTTGCACAAGTTCGGATTTAGGGATCCAAACTTTAAGATTCTTTGGTGATTCTTTAGACATCATTTCCTTCTTTCCTTCTCGTCTTTGATGCAAGAGAGCATGGGCATGAGCGGCATTTGCACAATGTTTTTGTGTACGTTCTTTTTGGATCGAGCGAGCTCTTTTGACAAGAGTCCATTCATCCGTCGTTAGTTTAGCAGAGATATGAGTGATTGGTTGTTGAGACAACTGAACCACTCGATGCCTCCTCGACTCTAGGTCCGCGTGATAACGAACCCTGTCGGTTTGTTCCAAGGCCTTAGCTATTTGGCGAGCGTGACGCTGACGTTGTCTCTGACGAGCCCTCTTCGTCAGTGCCGGTGGGTTTTGATTCGATGACTCCTTAACTAGATAAGGGTCATTATGAGCAGAGGTGTTGCGAGTAGAATCCTCAGCAAAAATCAGGCGATAGTGTTCATTTGTAGCGTTTGACGGAGTCGAAAACTTGAAAACCTTCTTAGAAGATGAAATCTTCCTGCATTTATGAGGCGAAGAAGACTTTGAGGATGAGGATGACAGATATTCCTCAAACTTTGCTTGGTCGAATTCATATTCAACCGTGGACTCAACCAGTATCTTGATCGGCTGCGATACGATGGTCTCGGCAGCGAGACCGTTGGCTCCCACTGTGGTCGCCAGTTTGTTTACGTCAGGAACAAGTTCTATTGTTGAATTCATTATAATTGTTTATCGATTATAATGAATACAAAGGAGTGAGCTTCGTACTTTGTGAAACTACTCTTTACAACAAAAATCAAATTACAAGCTCCTTAGAAACAAACGCAGGATCGTTTTTTGGATCGCTGCTTGTGCGGGATCTTTGCCTGTGCCGGGGGTGCGTTAGCCCATGGACCATCGAATCACGAATTCTGATTGAATCGTGAAGGCTTTGGGGATTCTTCCTTCGTTTAGAAGCAAGAATAGTTTTAGTGAATATCTTATCGAAGTAAGATGAACACTCTTCTCAAGATCAAGTCAAAGCTTAGATCTTAAGGAACCTCCTAATTGTTGGAAGGAGATGAACTCTTGAAATTCTCCCAAGCCTCTCTGCTCTCTATGCTTGGATCTGCTCCAAAAATGCTCAGCCCCCTTTTTGTAACCGCCGTCCCACTATTTAAATATCATATTTTTATGAGGTTAGTGGGTCTATATCAGTTAGTAACTATCTCCCCATGTTTATGGTTGATCTCAAGCAGTTATGAAGCCAAAAAAACCGTCAAAAAACGTGTTGTAAGCAACTCTATGGCCGAGACAGGGTTGTGTCTCGCACTTCTAAGACAGTTTGTACTGTCTCGGGTATTTTAGCTCTAACTCCCTCATCCGATATCGGAATGAGATGATCCAAGATGCGTTAGAAAGCTTACAAAGACCTCTACAACCTCCTATAGGCGAGACACTCATGGAATGGATTAGACACACTTGGTACTTCACCCTTTTGTGGGCGAAGCATAACATCCGGTTGAGTTGTTCCTTTATCGTTTAGCGTGTTTCACAGACTCGTACGCTTCGCCGACTTACTTCATGTGCTTTTTAGCTTCTTTATAATATCGGATGATCTTCTTTGACTCAGATAATCCTCCTTAACTTGGATAGTAACATTCATCGTCTTTTTTTCATCCCGAGCTATGCGCGAGAACCTATAGGTAATTTTTTATGCCTACAAAAGGTTACATATTACAAAAAATCATTGTCACATGAGAATAAGAACTGAAATTAGAAGGTTACATATTACAAAAACCGATTGTCACATGGGAACAAGGATTAATATTAAAAATCAACGCCTAATCCTAGTTGGACAACTGCTTTTGTTATGGCCAGGTTGATCGCATCTACTATACTTATTTTTTCTCCTAATTCATTCTTGACCGTCATCCATATTATTTCTAATTCGTACGGAATAAGGTCGTCCAGCTGATCTTTTATACAAATGAGGTAATATCTGTGGCCCGTCTTGTGCCCAATGTCGACTATCATAGGGTGGACGAAAACACTCTTTGTACGTTGGTTGATAGTTGTATATTGAATACCAATTTACGACAAATGTATAATGTGAAATCCTCGCACCACCTTGTAGATTAGAGCAAATCGCGACAACATAGGAACAAGGAAGCCATTATAATCGCGGTACATTGCATGTGCATGTACAAGTGTGATTCACTAGCATATTAACTTTGTAAGAGCGATTTTCTCTATGTGATGTTCCCTCAATGACTCCTCATTCATTAAAATTGTATCTTACGGCGCAAAATGATCGAGCATGCACAATCCAATCCTCTAATATGCCTTCAACCTTCGGCGCCAGCTCTGACGGGATATTTTCACCAAATGTGCGATGTCTAAGAAAGAATTTAGTAAGTCTGTAAAATATGTTTGCAACTAGTGACTGTATTGGCATACCACGTGCTCCCCTAAGCATACCATTGAAACTCTCAGAAGCATCTGTGGTCATCATACAAAACCGTGCTCCGCCATCTTCACATAAAATCCACTTATCAACATTGTGTGGACCCAAACTAGTGTCGATCCATTCATGTGTATCTCATGAAATGAACTTAATCCTCTCCCGTAGTTGCTCATAAACTAATTTTTTCCATTGCACAACTAGCTTGCCAAAGAAGATCTTGAAGCTGCACTTATCCATGCTTCCTCTTGAAGTTGTCCCTAATATGTCGCAAAGCAATAGCGATGTTGATGTGATGATGGAAAATGTCCTTGTACTGCTATTGATATTTCTTTCATCCTATCAGATATGAATGTAATCGCCCGCACTCCCACACTAGGGATATGAAATCTAATGCATGAAAAAACCATGCCTAATTTTTCGTATTTTCAACATCAACCATTGCAAATGCCAAAAAAAATAAACCGTCATCTACGTCTACTCCAGTTGCAACAAGCAAAATGCCTTTATATTTACCGTATTAGTGGGTGCCGTTAATACTAAGAAGAGGACAACAATATATAAAACCCTTAATGCAAGGCCCAAAAGCCCAAAATACACCTGTGAACTGTCGCTCTTCGCCATTAACATGGTCTGATGATACTTCATACACTGTCCCCAGATTTTCTCTTTTGAGTGCTTCAAGATAACATGGTAAGATCTCATAAGATTTGTCCTAATCCCCAAATATTTTTATCATCGCATTCCTCCGAACATTCCAACACTTGTTATATGATACATCCAAGTTAGTCTCTTTATGCACTAAAAGACGAAATTCTTTTGGACTTAGATCAAGATCCTCCCTTAGATAGGCATAATCAATCAATATATGAAAGAAGTGGATGTGTGCTTATGATTCATCTCTAATCGAGGATTGCTACACGTGTGAAGTCTGTTGTAGTGTGTGATTTTAAATTGCCCGCCTACTCTTACACCCAAGCGTGAATTAAGCTTCTAAGGACATTTTGCACTTCCAAGGACATTTTGCATTGCCGTCATGATGTCCACCACTATCTTCTTCTTCAAAATATTTGCGGTAAAAACAAACTACATTATAGCTAGTTGTATTGCTTTTTGTTTGCCTAAACTTGACATTTTTTTGGATGACCCACAAACTAAGCGTATGAATTAAATTCTACTTGCTTTCAAATAGATCACCCTTTTTTGAATGAGAAGTTCTCGCCTTGTGTATCATCAACGATATTAGTGCCGATAGAAATACTTTCCATCGTTGAGTTATAAATTCATTCTTCTCCATGAAGTTCATCGGGCGGCGGATCCTCTAACACGACATACTCATTGTTAGTATAACATCCGTCAATATATTGGTTTCCCCTTTCATCACGATCTAGCAAACACATCATGTTATTGATTTGTAAGCCATCCTCTTCTTCATCATCATCAGATTTGACACTTACATTATCATCTTCTATCGCCACTCCTGTGGAAGGCATTGGATCTTTATGGGGAGTGCTAGCATCGAATGCATTTGAAGTGCCCACAAGCGAAATCGACTAATTGTTCTCTGATAGCACCTGCTCCTGTAGAGATTTCCCGATTTCAAAATGAAGGACCGCTCAAGTATTATGACTGTGTCCATCCTACATCTTGTTACGGAGATAAAAAGCCGGCGGAGTCAACTTCAAGGTCCTCTAACATGCGAGAGTATACTCCATCGGGATTTTTTAATTTGCCCAAATTTCTATGATGCTTTTCAATAAATAATTCCACCGAACGCTTCTCGTCATGTAACATTCCAATACGACCCATGTCGTAGTCGCTCGAGATTTGAATGCCGCTTGTTCTGTTCCTCGTAACAGGATAATTGCAAATAATATTAAGGTGATACTCACGTGAATTGGTTAATGTAAGTTTGTGTAAGTCATTAACTAATTCATCGAAAGTACATGATTTTGAGATAAACAACGGCTTCATCACACCTCCTTCATATACGAGCATATTATTCTCAAGATAGTTAATCTTTCCATCATATGAACAAAGAACTATAATTCGAATGTTCATCGTTACCTCTGAAGAATAAAAAAATTCTAATATCAATATTACACGAAAATACAAAAAATATTATTTTCCATTAAATCATCTAATATCGCACTGAGTGGTTTTTTATAAATTTAACCAAATGTCAAACATTTTAACCAAATTACAATTTTCAATAATTTCCCCTCTAACTTCATACACAAATTTCTTTATTTTTTCTTCACAAAGTTCATAAATATTATGAAATTTATTTCAAAATCTAAATTTTAACAAGTTATTAGTATGAAATAGTGTGAATATATAAAAACTAGGAGAATTTTTTTAAATTTTACCTAAAAATTTGTCGATGCCCTAATTTTCGGCAAACTCCGACGGTGACGGCGGCGGGATCGATCACCGGCGGTGATGGTGTGCTAAGGCAGCGGCAGTAAGGGCGGCGGCGGTTGGGGTGGCGGGGGCGGAAGGAGTAAGGGACTAGGACTAGGGTTTGGTTAGAGAGAGGCTGCAACGCGATATGTAATCATGTGTGGCTTGGGGGCGTTTTATAGCCCTACCGCAAACTCCACGAGACTTGAAGTCCCGTGGAGTTGCAGATGGACTTTCCAGAGAGCGTTTGCTCTCTGGAAATGCCAACTGAAACATCACGAGACTTCAAGTCTCGTGATGTTTTGGACGACCTTACTAAACATCACGGGACTTCAAGTCCCGTGATGTTTTGAGTCCCGTGATGTTTAATCACAAGCATAAACTTCACGGGACTTGAAGTCCCGTGATGTTTGGTGAAGTTTTTCACCAAAATCGAGTTGGCTAAAACTAGATCGATTTTGACAATTAAAGTAAAAATAGGTTGTATTTAGCAAATATCTTTCAAAATGGGTTGAAATTGAAAATTTGTCCTACTTTCCATCTCTATCTCATTGTGCATGTTATCTCATCAACATCATCATCTAACATCTATGATTTGTTGGGAAGTTGGCAGCATCACCCCTTTAACGCCTCCACCGACTTCTGAAGACAAAGTCACAAAAAAGGACAGTGAGTTTGCTCGTCCCCCTTGTTTGAAATTGTTTTGTTTTGGGGTTAATCCTTTGGTCAAAGTTCATTTCCAAAAGAGTTGATTGCAAATAGACCCATGTAGTATAGTAGTATTGAACTTATCATCTCTTTCTGTTTTCCTTTTCTTTGCAGATAGATCCCTGACTGACTCTTTTTACTCCCAGAG
>BQKN01000040.1:17002-46080 GCA_022839385.1 Asparagus kiusianus
AAACTAGAGGAGTAGTAATTTGAAAACAACAATACTACATTGTTTCATCCACAATTAATCCTTTTAGAGTCCTTTAGCTGTGTATAATTTCTCTTGTAGCGTGCACACTCTGCTACTATACAAGAGTGCTATTTGTAAGGTCCTTAGACAATTTAACTCGTTAAAATGTAAACACACTTAAGTTTTTAGTATCTTAGTTTATAACTTGTTTAATAACTCTAAAATTGAAAATAAGTTCAAATATATAGTTTTGACCAAACACATGGATCATCTCAAAATCACTCAAGTGACTCAACACGTTATCTCAGTTTAAAAAAACAATATAAATGTAACACCCGTAATATTTGTTTCCTCTCATTGAATACAAGTGCGGATATGATGTTATTCAAATACATTAATGAAAACGTATCGTAGATTTGCATTTCTTTACACGTCCCTACAGCGTAAGTAGGGGACTAAAAAGAAAATTTCAAATTTCTAGCTAGGGATGTAAACATAAAAAATTTTACTCAATATTGAGTTTAGTTTAAAACTAGCGCTAAATCACACTAAAGTATCACATTGTTTTCCTCAATGTGGTACATAAATATTCTCAGTTGTAAATGACAGTTCCAATTTATAGCCTTTAGATATGCAAAGGTGAGAACTCCCCCACCCAAACCAACAACAAAAAAGAAAATTCTCATTCTGACATTCAAATACTTTTTTTTTAATTATCAAATTTATTGTTAAACCTATCAAAAAACCTATTTTTAACAATGCCCTATTTCTATCTTAAAATACGATTTAGATAGGTTGAATAGTTATTTAATAAATGTTTAGCAGTAAAATGTTCTAAAATTAATATGTTGGCATTTCGGAAGGAAATTCTCACATTCGCATACCCAAGAATATTGAACCGTAACTTTTAGCGATTCTACAACAATCTGACGGTAAATTTACGTGCAATATTGGGTCGACAACGGGGTAAATTAGGCGTGTAACTTACCCTTAAAACCAAAGTCAAATATACGAGCGGGTGAAACTAATTCCTAAAGACCAAAAACGTTGCAACTGCATGCCCATCTCGTGATTAATTCCCACCGAAAGCCTTCATTTAAAACTCGATTTCAATCCTCATTTGAGGCGTTAATTGGAGATAAAAGGGGGGATGGGACCCAAATAAACAATTATCATCTAGTACTAATAAAGTCGCTATCAAACTCCGGAGCTCTCGACACTAAAATTAATAAGCGGTTTGCTCCGGTTGAATATTTTATAGTTTTTGTTGGTGGGTTAGATTACCCAAACTCCAGCGGCGCTAACAAAGCTTTGTGCTGCGGTTGAGAGTTGCTTGCAAGTATTAACGTTTGATTTCTCGCTGTAAGTCTCGTTGTTATGCAACACATTTGATTTGACCGTTGGAAACAATTTGGGCTCCGGTAACTCCCGAGGGAAAATGGTCGGGAGCACGGACGGCGATCGCGACCCCGGTCACCCCAACGGATCAAACCACAGCCCCCACGGGTCAGCTGAGCTAAAGCTCGATGAGCTCAGGCGAGTCCTCAGCAAATCCGAGGGCAGCCTCTTGAAGATCGTGGGCATTGGGGCCGGAGCTTGGGGCAGCGTCTTCGCCGCCCTGCTCCAAGACGCCTACGGCCGGTTCCGCGACAAAATCCAGATCAGGATCTGGCGAAGGCCAGGGAGGTCCGTCGACAGGTCGACCGCCGAGCACCTCTTCGAGGTGATCAACTCGAGGGAGGACGTGCTGCGCCGGCTGATCAGGAGGTGCGCGTACCTGAAGTACGTCGAGGGGAGGTTGGGGGACAGGGTTCTGTACGCTGACGAGATCCTGAGGGACGGGTTCTGCTTGAACATGATCGAGACCCCGCTGTGCCCGATGAAGGTCGTGACGAACCTGCAGGAGGCGGTTTGGGACGCGGATATCGTCGTCAACGGGTTGCCGTCGACGGAGACCAGGGAGGTCTTTGAGGAGATTAGTAGGTACTGGAAGGAGAGGCTCAGCGTGCCGATTATTATCTCCTTGGCGAAGGGGATCGAGGCTGCTCTTGATCCGTTGCCTAGGATTGTGACGCCTACTCAGATGATCCAATGCGCCAGTGAGCTCTCTCTCTCTCTCTCTCTCTCTCCCTTCTCGTCGTTATCAGAGACCTTTAAGTAGTTTAGTCTCAATTCATGATGTTGGATGTATAAGTTTTGTACCAAAACCAAAAGTCATGGTACCCATTTGATTCTCAAGTAATTTACTGACAACCATGATTTAATAAAGATCATTCATATATTACGCTTCACATATGTAGTCAGTATATTAGATCAAAGTTTTGAACCATATAAGTTGACGGTGGAATCCAAAGATTCATGCCTACATCCTTTATTGAGCAATGTATTGAATGGTCAAGATTTAATTAGATGATATTTACTTCGCTAATTCATATGATGATTTATTGGTAAAACATATATTTTGTAGGCGTTAAATAAGATTGGTCTCTGAGACCATCCATTCTGTGTCAGTTAGATGCATATGGATGGAATTTCTTTCTTTTAAACAATTTTAGAGCATGGCTAACAGTTCCGATGTCCAAATGCTCCTGGTTCAAAATTTTAAAACCGTCGACCAAACTATCTTGTAAAAGTGTAACATATAATCAGTACGTATGTGTTCAGCCAATATCATTGTTCTCTATTCTCTTAGCACATCCTACATAATCTCTTGTAACATCATGAGTCGTTGCCTCGCAGCTGGAGTCCCAATTGAGAATATACTTTACCTTGGTGGTCCAAACATTGCTTCTGAGATTTATAATAAGGAGTATGCGAATGCTCGAATATGTGGAGCTGAGAAATGGAGGAAACCTCTAGCAAAGTTTTTAAGGCAGCCGCATTTCATTGTGTGGGATAATAGCGATCTGGTTACCCATGAAGTTATGGGCGGTCTGAAGAATGTCTATGCTATTGGTGCAGGTAAGTATTTTTGGTTTCTACTACACGAGTCATATAGAAACATGAAGAACATCCTTTTGCATGAAAACATCCGAGGTATTTATCAAACACATCATAATGTTCATATGAACATCCTTTGCATACAAACATTCAAGATATACACCACGTAGGATATGGAGACGGGAACCTTTGGGTCTACGAACATTCAAATATTTGGCATAGACCCCTCATTTCCCTCGAAAGTTTTCATCACTCATGAGGCTTTTATCAATTGCTGAACTTGCACAGATCTCTTACATAATTGCCAAACATGCACTTCATACATCTACTTGCATGCATACCCATAAATACATGAATAGCTATCACTATCTCTCATATTTTAGATATGGGGTCAATGGCACATATTATGTTATCCAACCTGGAACAGTCTTTACTATTTGTGATTATCGTCGCTGTTTCCTAAGGACTAACTCTTGTGTTTCTTCAGGAATGGTAGCAGCACTAACCAATGAGAGTGCTACCAGCAAATCGGTATATTTTGCACATAGTACTTCTGAAATGATATTCATAACTCATCTGTTAGCAGAGGAGCCAGAGAGGCTTGCTGGCCCTTTGCTAGCTGATACTTATGTAACCCTATTAAAAGGTCGCAATGCTTGGTACGGGCAAATGCTAGCCAAAGGAGAATTGAGTCCCGCTATGGGAGACAGCATCAAAGGAAAAGGAATGATTCAGGTCTTTCTTCAATCCTAAGATATCCAAATATAAACATAATATATTAGTCTGATAAATTGTGCTGATTATGCCTTTTAACTCTGATTGTCTAAAATTTTGCAGGGTGTATCTGCAGTTGGTGCATTTTATGAGCTCCTTAGTCAACCCAGCTTAAATGTTTTGCATCCTGAAGAAAACAAGCATGTTGCTCCTGTGGAATTGTGCCCTATTCTTAAAACATTATACAAGATATTGATCAAAAGGTTTGATTCCATTTCCTCTTATAATTTCCGGTTAAAATCATTGTATAGTTGGAGAAACGTATGAACGTGCTCATATGCCGCCAATGCTACTAACTTCCAAGTCCACAAAAGCCATTCCATTCTAACAAATCCTTGTTAAGCATTAATACTTGGGTATAATTAAAGGGTAAATCACAAGAAACCCCTCTATCTACATCTTGTTTCTCAATAAGCCACATCTTACACAAAAAGTTCAGAAAACCCCCTCATTTATCACGATTAATCGAACAGTTAATTTTGCAACGGAGTTTTGTTCTTCAGACGTCTGAATAGACGTTTGCACTTGCGCAGACATTTGGAAGGGCATTTGCCATCTCGAATTCACAAATTTTGTGGTTTTAAAGGAGTAAATGGAGGGAAGAATTAATTATTGTATAAAATTAAAAACTAATCTTTTTATCACTAGCCACGATTTTGCATGCCTTCATTAAGGCGCACTCTGTTGGGCATCAATCAAGGAGGTTTCTTGTAATTTACCCTAAATACATAAGTGACGGTTGTATTCTCTCTCTCTCTCTCTCTCTCTATATATATATATATATATATATATATATATATATATATATATATAAATATATATATATATATATATACACACGCGCGCGCATACATACTTTTTTGCTAGGGTCCTACAAGAAAATTAAGACTTGCATGATTTCATGTTTCAGGGAGCTTTCCACAGAGGGAATTCTACAAGCATTAAGAGATGAAACTGCAAATGATCCTCGTGATCGTATTGAGATAGCACAAACCCATGCTTTCTACAAACCATCGCTCCTCGGTCAACCCTGAGATGAGAGAAAAAAAAGTCTTTGTCTTGCAAGTTTTGTCATTTATTTGATTTGATTGATTCAATCTTGGTTACATGGTTAAACATATAGCTTGATTGATTCAATCTTGGTTTAGTTAAGAATAGCATATGTTTGTTGGTGTTCTGCCCTTTGAACTTAATATTTGAAATCCTACGAAACTTGACAAATTATGGGAAATCCATCATTTCTTATGTAAAGGTTTGTGGTTAGAAATGAATAGATGCTTCATTCTGATTTATATAACATGATATCATTAGTATTGTCCCCAAAGCAACTTGTGCAAGTGCAGAAAAAACCCTACCGTAAAAATTACACACTGGCCACAAGCCTTCATAAAGCTTATCAATTTAGGCTTAGTTGCACTTAAATACCCTATATTTTCACAAAAAAAAAGAAACTTTTATACCCTAAATTACAAAACGAAATAAATATATACCTTGACTAGTAAAAGTAATGTACATATTGTTACCTTTTGTTAGCCAGCAGTGAGAATATTCCCATATGCCGGTCACATGTGTATTTTAAATGTCATCTACTCTTACTGGTTGTATTAATTATAAACTATATCTATATTTTTCTCCTTTGGGTTAATTTTGATGGAGGCGGGCAGTCTTGTGAAACAGTAGGATATGTAAGTGCTATTTAGCCTCAAGTTTAATCAAGGCTTAGAGGCACTTACTTAAGCATCCTAATTTCTGCTATCTGAATATTTGAACACCATGACCACGAATAGGAATGAATCAGCAACATCTCCTGAAATGGAACTTGAATGCGTCCTCTTTAGTTCCACCTACTTCGCACGTGTAAAGCCCGCACCCCTACTTGTATTTGGCTACGCTTAAATATCTTTGTATTTATTTCTAAAAGTTGCACTTAATATTGTCACGCGGTCCGCAAGTCACAATTTTTGGAAAATTAGCGTCAATATACTGCAGTTTAATTTTTGATGGATGATAAACTATGAAGTTTGTACGTCAACTAAAAGACATATTTATCTCTCATGATTTTACAAATTCTCAGGTCCATTATTAATTCACGCATTACCAACTCAATTAATCTACACCCATTAACGAACTCTACGTCTCATGAGTTCTTAAATTTTCTCTGTTTTTCTGGAAAGCCCTTAAACTATAATTTTGATCTATTAATTCCCCTAATCTTTATTATACCTATTTAGAGAGTCTTTAAATTATAATGTCAATCTGTTAAGTCCCTAAAGTTTTTTCTTTTCTTTTTCTAATCTTTCATTTTTTTACCCATCATGTTGATTTTAGCTCCCAACACCTAAGATACTATTCCAGCAATAGTAAAAAATAAGAATCATACTCCCTTTAAAAGTACGAGTTCAGAAAAATCTTTTCATGATCAGTATTATCCTTAAATTTTTTTTAATATTACATTGTTATCCTAATATATTCTATTTATCTTATCTTCTTTGAATTAGTAACCAAATAATTTATCATATTTAAAATGAGACTTAACATGTTATTGGATAAAGAAAATACGTTTGATATAATTCAAATTCTTCACTTATTTCAGTTCACAGAGAAATCTAAAAAACATATGCTAGCCAACACCTAAAATTTTTTGGATTTTGTAAAAAAAATCCTCCAAGTTTTTTAAATTGCAAAAACACCCCTACAAATTTAAAATTTTATTAAAACATCTTAAAAATTATAAATTTCTAATTTCAATTCAGTGAGAAATCTAAAAAATATATGCTAGCTAGAAACTAAAAGTTTTTTTAACTTTAGAGAAAATATCTTGTAAGTTTTAAAAACTACAAAACACCCCTAAAAATTCAAAATTTATAAAAAACACCTTCAAAATTTTAAACTTATAAACACACTAAAAACCTACAAATAACATAAACAACTCCCAAAATTTTATGAAATTTACAATAAACACACTGACCTTTTTACAAATTGCAAAAAACGCTCAGAATTGTAAATTTATAAAAATTCTGATAATTTCTAACCTAGTAGTACATTAAAAATATAGGAATTACAAATATCACCTGCATAATTTATAATTTAAAGAAAGCACCCTTAAAGTTTCAAAAATTACAAGCAAAACCTTAAAATTCAAAATTTATAAATAACACCCTGAGAATTTCAAACTCATTAGTAAATTGAAAGTATATGAATTATAAATAGTCTATAAATAATTTATAATCTGTAGAAAAGGCTTATAAGTTTAAAAAATTACAAAAAACCCCTAAAATTTATAATTTATAAAAAAAAATACCATAAGATTTACTAACCTATGGACACAAAAATGAATATACAAAATTACTAACAACCCCAAGAAAACTAAATTTTACAAAAATAGCATACTCACTTTAAAATTATAGATTTAGGAAAACCTTTCATGGTCAAAATTACCCATAACTTTTTTGAAAAGAACATAAATGATTGAAAATCTATTAAAATTGAAATTTACAGAAAAAACACCCTTAAAATTTAGCACATTGCAAATTACCTCTCCAAAGTTTGAATTTTTTCAATGATTTTTTGTAATTTCTTGATTTTAATGTAATGTTTAATAGTTTTGTGTATTTATAAATTACAAAATTTTAGGGTATTTTTTATAAGTTTTTAATTTTTTAGGGTTTTTTGTAGTTTTCTAAATTTTTATTGTGTTTTCAGTGTAAGCATAAATACGTTAATTAATGATGATATTGAAGAGTAAGTCGTTCTTAAGATTATTAGGCTATAATTAAGTGTACAACACATCACTGTTCCTAGGCAGTGTAATTTATATATGCAAAAATTTTATATAAAAATTCCTTTACGAATTGAATGGTCACCTATCTTTTGAAGATTTCAAGATACTAATAAATAGAGATGTTATACTAGATTAATGTGTTTATAACTCACAAATAATAGACCAGTCTAAATTGAAGGAAACAATAACGATAATATTATTAGACCATAGTTAAGTGCGCACATCACTATTCCTAGACAATATAGTTTATATATGTAAAAATTTTCATATAATCTATATAGTGGTTAAAAAGTTTTTGATTTAATGTACTATTTTTTTATAAATTATATTTAATATGAACCCACCATATAATTTTAATTGTGGTCATCATAAATTTAATACGTTTGATTGATTGACTATAAACGTATATAAACTATAGATTACTTTACTTTCTCACATGAGCTAATATTTGATGCCTAATAATTTAAATTATTACTTTTAAATTTAATATTAAGATGAGCTCTAATAACATTTATTTATTTACCTATAGCAATAATACAATCTTAATTTGTATTTTTGTTGGACATTTATTTCATAGTTAAGCGTATAAAATTAGTAACTAAAATAATAATTAATTATAATTAAATTGGGATGATTACAGTTCGTCACTCACTATGAAGTTTTTATGAATATATATACATTACTTTTTATAGTTATCTGCAGTGTCCATGTATAATTTACAAATTCCTTCTTAATTTGACACATTAAGTTATTTTTTCTTTGTAGAAATTTCTTCTTTGACTTTTAGACTCTGTTATTTATAAATTTTGAAATTCTCAGGGTGTTATTTACTAATGAGTTTAGGATAAGATTTGACACATTACTTTTTATAGCTATTTACACTGTCCACTTAGATTTTTTACTCATATTTATAATCTTCCTGTTCTAATTTCATAAGAAAATAATTCTTCATACTTTCAGTTTTACTTCTATGATACAGAGAATGAGCTATAAAACTGAATGAGAATATTAGATAATATAAATATGAGTGAAATAATAACTAGAAGTTAATGTGAATATGAGTCAAGCCACAACTAAAAGTTTAATGGACATATTACAAGTAAATTCATATGCAAAATACTTTTACAAATTGAATGATCACCCATCTTTTGAAGACTTCAAGATACTAATAAATAAAGTTGTTGTATTAGATTAATGTGTTTATAACTCACAAATAGTAGATCACGTGGCCACAGTCTGGGTTGAAGAAAACAATGATAATATTTTATTTAAGAGAGATTATTGAGTTGATCAATCCCAAAAAAAACTTTATTTTATTTTATTATTTTTACTCTATTGTTATAAAAAATAATCATGATATTCAACCACGTGCATTGCACGTGCATCTCAACTAGTATTATCAAAAGCATCAATGACAAATAGGTGAGATAACTAAAATCTTTTATTGTACTAGGGGATGTAAATCTGATACTTCATATCAGTGGTAAATCAAAGATGGTTTAAAGCCAAGAGGAGGGATTAGTGAATTTTTTGTTAAATTTTAGAAAACACTCTTAACTATGAATGCTTATCAGATAACTCATCATAACTTTAAAAATATAAGAAAAAACCCCTTAAGTGTAGAGGTTATTAGAAAATATCTGAAAAGCATGTACTACAATTTTCATTAGCAAAAATATCTCCCTACATAATTTTATCTAGTCATGTGATAATTGCAGTACACTCTGTTAGTTGGTTTCCTAATAAGATCTTAAGAGGGTTTTTTATAACCCTAAACTTAAGGGGGATTTTCTTATTTTGAAATTATTAGAGGTTATATGATAATTGTCAAAAGGTTGGTTTCTAATTTTTGGGCAAAAATTTTCCATTGATTAATTTATAAATCTATTTAGTTGTATCGAGTTATATCTTGCTAAAAGATTGGAAAATGGCAATCCTCTTCCTTCCGGGAAAAAAATAGAAAAAAAAACGCGGTTTGTTAATATTAGTCCCAACATCTCGATTATTCTGATATATTAGTCCCCCAAATTCTATTGGGTCTTTTTGGAAAACCACTTCAAACTAGGTTAGCCATGTTTGAAGCGGATATTTTTTTAACCAAGCCAGAATTGAAGCGGGTATCAGGCGGTTTAATTCTACACTGGTTAAGAGGCTCTACAAAGAACTAAAAAATTTTGGGCCAACTCTAACCACGCTTCTAAACACAAAACTCTATTAAAATTAGACCAGGTTTGATCCTGACCCAGTATAAGTAGTTTGACAATTTTTTAAAATGGGGTTAGGTATGGTCCTAGCTCCATTTTGAGAAGAATTGTATTTGGGTAAAGCATGGCCAACATTGGCCGAGTTCTTTTAAGGTCGAAATTGGCCCCAAAAATTGGTTTTGTTTTAGTCCACCTACTCCTGGAATAAAAGAAAACCGGTTTAGTTTAGAACTGGGCCAGATCAAATTTGGCCAAGTTTTAGGGTGTTTGCCAAAGACGCTCTTAGGGCCCGTTTGTTGGTGTGAAAGCTGCCAAAACTAACAAAAACTGTCAGTTTTGACAGGCTTTCTTGTAAAAACGCCTCTAAAAAAAACGTTTTTGCAAGAAAGCCTGCCAAAACTAACAGTTTTGACAGGCTTTCCTCTTTAGAAAAAATCAAAACAAACGGACCCTTAGTATTTTGAAGTAAGTCCCATTACCTATTCTGATTATAAAGTTCAAACCATGGTTAAATAGTAAGTTATGTTGGGTAATTGCAAAATTACCCTCAGGCCTCAGCCGCTGACTCCTCCCCCTTCTCTCATTTCCCGCCTATTGATCGCTCGCACTTGCACCCAAAAAAAGAGGGAAAAATTCTTCCAGCCCCCAAAAACCAAGGAAACGTGCTTCCTACCCCCAAGACTTGGTCAATGGGTGTTCTACCCCCAAAAATAAAGATTCTGTTCTCTGAGCCCCCAAAACACAAAACCCAAGAGATTAAAATATGTGAAGACCATAATACCCTTCTCTCTCTTTCTTTTTTTATTAAAATATGACGAGGATTATTTTATTATTTTTGTTTTCTCTCTCTCTTTATCATAATGTACTAAGAGGATAGTTGAAATGATTGATGATGATTATTTTATTATTTTTATTTTTTATTATTTTTATTATTTATATTGATAGATTGTTAAAGTTACGGGTTAATTAATTGTTAAGGTTACGAGTTAATTGTTAATGTTACGGGTCAATTGTTAAGGTTATGAATCCTCTCTCTCTCTCTCTCTCTCTCTCTCTCTCTCTCTCTATCATGATGTTACTTTGATGATATTAAAATGATTGAAGAGGATTATTATTTTATTATTTTTGTTTTTTATTCTTTTTGCATTTTTAGAATATTCGTTGTTAAGGATAATGGTTGGTTGTAAAGGTTATGCATTGATTGATAATGTTACGGGTTGGTTGTTAAGGTTACGGGTTTGTTGTTAAGGTTATGGGTTTGTTGTGTAGGTTACGGATTTGTTGTTAAGGTTACGGGTTTAAGTGTTAAGGTTACGAGTTTAATTGTTAAAGTTACATGTTTAATTGTTAAGGTTACGGGTTTAATTGTTACGGTTATGGTTTAATTGTTAAGGTTACGGTTTAATTGTTAAGGTTATGGGTTTAATTGTTACGGTTACAGGTTTAATTATTAAGGTTACGGGTTTAATTGTTAAGGTTACGGGTTTAATTGTTAAGGTTACGGGTCAATTGTTAAGGTTATGGATCCCTTCTCTCTCTCTCTCTCGTAACCTTAACAATTAAACCAGTAACCTTAATAATTAAATCGTAACCTTAACAATTAAACCGATAACCTTAATAATTAAACCTGTAACATTAACAATTAAATCCATAACATTAACAATTAAACCGTAACCTTTACAATTAAACCGTAACATTAATAATTAAACTCGTAGCCTTAACAATTAAAACCGCAACCGTAACAATTAAACTCGTAACCTTAACAATTAAACTCGTAACCTTAACAATTAAACCGTAACCGTAACAATTAAACCCGTAACCTTAACAATTAAATACGTAACCTTATCAATTAAACCCGTAACCTTAACAACCAACCCGTAACCTTAACAAACAATGCATAACCTTTACAACCAACCATTATCCTTAACAACAAATATTCTAAAAATACGAAAAGAATAAAAAACAAAAATAATAAAATAATAATCCTCTTCAATCATTTCAATATCATCAAAGTAACATCATGATAGAGAGAGAGAAAGAGTGAGAGTGAGAGTGAAGATTCATAACCTTAACAATTGACCCGTAACATTAACAATTAACCCGTAACTTTAACAATCTACCAATATAAATAACAAAAATAATAAAAAAAATAAAAATAATAAAATAATCATCATCAATCATTTCAATTATCCTCTTAGTACATTATGATAAAGAGAGAGAAAATAAAAATAATAAAATAATCATCATCATATTTTAATAAAAAAAAGAAAGAGAGAGTGAAGGGTATTATGGTGTTCACATATTTTAATCTTTTGGGTTTTGTTTTTTGAGGGTTCAGAGAACAGAATCTTTATTTTTGGGGGTAAAACACGCATTGACCAAGTCTTGGGGGTGGGAAGCATGTTTCCTTAGCTTTTGGGGGCTGAAAGCATTTTTCCCAAAAAAAATGTTGTCCGTGGTTAGGGTTTAGCTGAATCTCGCCCCAATTTGTGCTGCGCTGGAGTATTTTGCTCTAAGATCAAAACGGATTTGTGAAGGTAAGCTTGTTGATTTTGTTAGGGCTTAAAAATTGATATAGATAATTTGGTTTATAGTTTGTATTTCTCCCTATTCTTCTCTCTATTTAAGTGTTTTTGCGTTTTGATTTGGGCATTTTACAACTGTCCCCAATTTGTGGCCTTATACTGCCCTAATCTGGATTGCATATTATGATTTAGAATTGTTTCTTTTCTTCTTTTTTTCCCCTTAATGTTTGCTTGTTTAACACTGTTCTTAATCATAAATATCGGGTTTTTTTTTTCTTTTTACGGTTTCTCGCTTATTTTTTGTAAGATTTTAGAGATGAAACATTGTGTTTGCGTTAAAAGAATCATTTGAACAGTTAGAACGAATGGAATCTTCTATGCAATTCCTGAAACAAATATTAGAAGTTTTGGTTCAATTCGAACTATTGGAATCTTCATGGTGGGTGTTAAAGAATAATTTGAACAAGGAAAAGGATTGAAATGTTTTTAACCATAGAGTCTGTGACTAGTGTAAATTGGATGGCTTCAATGTCCTCTAGAAGAAGAAATCCACCAAAGAGAAAATGTAAATCTAGCGAAGAAGTCAACCCATTTTGATTTAAATGAATAGTCAAGTGGTGATGAAAATTTTGGTGCAAGTGATGATAGGTTTGTTAATCTATGCGAGAACTTTGCTCGAGATATAGAAGACGGGGTGTAAAACCCCGTATTTTTGTTAGTAGTACATGTGAATTATTGGTGATACATAATTCTATTATGGTAAATGACTTGAGAGCATAGATATACTTGATAACAAGTTATTAGATATGTTGAGAGTAGTTTCATAGAGTTTTGTACATTGGTTTTGGCAGAATAACAGAACATGCACGAATCTGGAATAATGTCTGCTGAGTCGACTCATGAATCGACTTATGAGTCGACTCATGAATCGACTTATGAGTCGACCAATGAGTCGACTTACGGACTGATTTTGGTGTTTTTTTAGTTTGCGAGTATGTTCGGTTTTGTATCGGGTTTGACCGCTCATATATGATATCCCCTACCCGATAACACTATCAGAACTCAAAACCCTAGCCCTCATCTCTCCCTCTCAAACCCTAGCTCGATTTTGACGTTTTAGAGGAGTTCTCGAATGAGTTTGCACGGGATTTCGGGCAGGGCAGCGGAAGAGATCGTTCTTTGGTAGATCCAGGAGTTTGTGCATCATATCAGAGGCGAGTAACATCTCGCCCAGCCCCCACCCACTGTTTGTATAGTTTTCTTGAGTTTTTATTTCGGATTTTTGAGCCTAAAACATATTTTTGTGCATAAAAATAGATGTTTTACGTTATAAGCTGCAAGATCTATATTTTTTTAGTTAGTAAAAAGCTCACCAATGTTTTTGTAATGTAGATCCAGATCTGGAATTAGTTTTAAACATGGGTTTCATGTGACTTAATATTTTCAATACGTTTTTTTTAAAACATGCATAAATATGTTTAGGGTTTTAATGTAAGATATTACATGCAAATCTCTCGTTTCTGTTGATATACATGTGTTAGAATCAGAAATATGTTGTTTGACATGACGAAAAAGATCTTTAGTTTAACGTTTTTGCAGATAACCATCGTATGCAGCAAAACTGGGGATTTTCTGCTCAGTCGACCAATGAGTCGACTCATGAGTCGACTTATGAGTCGACTGCTGAGTCAACCAATGAGTCGACTAACGGGAAAATTAATAGTTTTGTGTTTTGTTCTGGTCGACCAATAAGTCGACCAATCCCAGTCGACTCATGAGTCGACTGATGAAGAATTTTTCCAGTTTCCTCGGTTTTGGATCTGTTTGGGTCGTTTCAGTTTAACCGAAACTGCTATTGCTTGTTTATTGATGTTGCGTGCTTTAATATGAACGAGGAGTCGCCTTGAATAATGGTTATTAGAAATTATTGTTGAACTTGTATCTTTACATGTGAGATGACATGCGGACACGAGTTTAAGTTTACACACCGAGGAGCGTGTGAAATTCGTATAGGTATAGCTTTCCACCTATCTCATCGATATTTACACAGTTTGTTCAGTCCTCGTGTTGGACTATAATCCATTGAAGTTCTCGTGTTGGACTATAATCCATTTCAGTCCTCGTGTTGGATATTTACCTATTTGTCCATGTGTTGGACATCAGTTTAGACCTTGAGTTGACACTTATACTTGTATAGACTGGACATGACACTTATATGAGTTGTGACATGACACCGTAATTAAGTTCTGATATGAGTTTGTCTTCTTTTTTATTGTTTCTCGTATTAGATTTTGGGTTTGGTATTTAGGGATTACAATTTGAAATACAAGGTATATACATGAGGGTTTTATTGTTTGGATTACTTCGCTCGACGTACCTATGTTCGTGTTGTAATTTCCTAAATATTAAAATCCTCTTATACGTAGGTAATTACAATTTGAGCTACATGATATATACATGAGGGTTTCCTTGTTTGGATTATTTCGCTCGACGTACTTATGCTTACGTTGTAATGACCTAAATAGGATCAGTGATTTCATATATATATGTATTAACTGTATTTTTCTGTATACAACGAGCCCTTTTTCTTGGGGTTGGTTGTGATGTTGCTCGCTAATGCTTTGACGCTCGTTGTCCCTCCCCCTTTCAGGTAACGAGCCAGGAGCCTGGAGAGTCGCAGGTTGATGGCGATGCATTTTAGCTTCAGCTGTCTATTTAGTTATATTTTCTTTTGAGCTCCACTGTAGACTTTTGTTTAGACATTTGAGAGTTTTATTCTAGAAGTTGTAAAGGCTGTGTGCCTTATTTCCTCTTGTCAGACATTTTGTATTTGAGACTTGTTGAGTACTTCAGTTTATTTATTTCAGACATCGACTTGTACTTCAGTATGCTAGATGATGGAATATTAATTTGATCTCTATTATTTCATCTGTTGATTCTTATATTACCTTTTTCTTGCTTTTGTACCTACACCTGTTGTTGACTCTACTAGAGAGGTAGTAATTGTGATGGTGAAACATGTTATTGCACGGTGTGATGCATGACAAGTTTGATATTTTTGATTTTACCTTGGACTGTAGCCTCGTGTGAACCCAGGTGCGTCACACGAGGGCTCTTTTTCCCGAACTATGATACCCCAACGTTTACACATTTTCAAACTTTGCTACCCCAAGGTTTTATTTTTGACACTTTGATACCCCAAATTTTCGGGTATCAATGTTATAATTTTTGTAAACTTTGGGTATCATAGTGTTAAAAAGAAACTTTGGGTTATCAAGTCAAACATTTTGTAAACTCTAGGGTAGCAAAGTGAAAATAACCCATAATTTATTGTGTTCCTCACATTGTTCTTCTTATCATCATCCACAATATAGTTGTCATCAACCCATCTAAACAAAATTTCACAACAGAAAGCTGAACTCATATAAATACAATCTAACATTGATCAAGTAGGAAATATTACATCGCATTACACGATTACAAAGAAAATGCTACAAAAGCATCAAACGAAGCAGACCACAGTTACAAAAATTTAACCAAAATAAACGAACCCTAAAACAAAAAAATGATAGTCTTCATCAACATCATAAATCTTATCCATTTTCTTTGACAACAAGTTCTCTTCTTTAAACATCTTCATCAAAAGATTCATATTGTCATCAACCCATGCAAATTAGTCACATCACTTATATGAAGAATTTGTGTATTGTGGGCACCCAAAAAATTGAAGCCCTTTGTTCTCACCTTTATTTTAACCATGGGCTCACTACAGGGATTTATTTCAAAATTCTAATAGGATTTGGGGGACTAATTTCAAATTTCAATGATTTTGGGGACTAATATCAAAATCAAAAAAATTGGGGGACTAATATTGAAAACCCCCAAAAAAATTAAGTAAGACCATTATACTCTTCTACGGGTAGATTGAACTTGAACCACCATGGGGGCTAAATAGAGTGACAGTTTAAAAAAAAAAAAAAAGAAGAAAAAACTTTTAAGGGGCTTAATAGATAAAATTGTAATTCAATGGCTTCCTAGAAATGTAGAGTAAAGTCTAGGAGCTTAATACATCGAAATTATAGTTTAAGTGCTTCTTGGAAAAGCAGGATAAATTTAGGGGCTTATGAGAGACTTTGAGTTCCCCATCAACAGTTTTGTCTCTTAGATCTCACCTGCTTTCTCTAAAAGGTAAGATTACTCTTCTTTTATGATTATCATAAAAGTGATGTAACATCTTGTTGAATATTGCCTAGTTTGGTTTGCATTTTCTTTTCCCACAAATGTGGAAGATGTATGTTTAGATCCATGACAATTAGTTCCAACTTCTTCCCTCCTCTCCTTCCGTGATTCTATAAACCAACACCCTTACTTGCGAAATTTCCCTTATTTCTTTAAATTACAGAAAACCCACTGTCTAACATCAACATTTCTCTAAGTTCCCACATTTCTCTAAGTAGCGGAAATCCCCTTAAATATATATCCAAGGTCTTTCCAAGATCCTTTTGTGAAGTTAGTCGATGATGATGATATAAAACTTGACCATGAGCCTTCATTTTATCTGACATTAGCTGATTGCATTCCTCTCTAAATTACAGAGAACCCCCCTATCCAATTTATCCAACATTTGCTTAATATTGGTTGTTAACATGAGTCCCTGTTTTTATGTGTAAAGTAGCAACTACATTCATTCTAACCCACTTCTTTTTTATAGTATTTGTTCTTTCATTTATAAATACATCCATGGGGTCATATCTCTTTTCAATTATTCATTGATTGTTTCTTGTTCATTGCGTATGCGATGGTTTATAGAATTGATTGCCTATAGTGTTTGCAATTGTTGGAGATAATTTCTAACTTGTGTTCGCAATGTGTTGTTGATGGAATACTTTCTTTGGTTTTGCTTAAAGTGGTGGTTTATATATGGATTGCCAAACTCCTAGCATCACCAAGTCCAGTGGTGGACGCAAGGCAGAAATCAATGATGGGGAATCTGCTAAATGGAAACATGAAAACCATTTAGCATAATTTGTTGATTTACGTGAAGGGGAGGTTCAACAAGGAAATAGTGTTGGAGCTGGTATGAAAGTAGAAGTTTGGAGGAACACGGTCCCTAAATTCAAAGAGAGGACCGGTGAGGTATACACGCGGAAACAACTAAAAAATCATTGGGGGTGCCATGAGGTCTGATCGGACCTTGTTCGAGCAACTAATGGAAAGGGGAGTCGGGGTGAGGGTGGGGTGCTACTAGAAACACAATTGCGGCAGCTGACGAGTGGTGGGAAAACAAAATCAAGGTAATGTTTTTTAACTTGCATTACTTTAATTACTTATCTTATTGACGTTAAGATAAACTGATGCTCCTGACTTTTTTTTAAACTGTTTTCTAGGAAAATGAAAAGTTCAAGAAGAGTTCCGAAGGTTTGATTCGTCTCTCTATTGGTTCCGCTATGACGCCCTCTTCTCAGGTACGGTTGTCAATGGTGAAAGAGCTAGAGAACCAATTCAAGTTGAGCCTCTGAGCCAAAGACCATATACTGCAATAGAGCATGAAGAGTTTGAAAAATACGATAACGAGGAGCCTGTGCAGCATAATGAGGAGATCCCTAAGGCTGAGAGTAGTGGTGACACGGATGAGGATGAGGTGCAACTTCCTACTAACAATGGTGTCATTCTTCTTCCGTCTTCGCATACAAAGAGAAGTTTTAGTAGTGGGATGAGAAGTAGCAGTGGGAAAAAGAAGAAGGTTTCGAGTGCAACTTCACTGAAAGAGGACATTCAAGCTCTCATGCAGCTTCTTGTTTCAAGCGGAAGCACCGATACATCATCTACTCGGTCCGCGTCAAGCGTTAGAGAACGTATGGAAAAACTTCAAAATCTTCCTGGAATGATCATTGGCAGTGAGGTGTGGCGCTTTGCTTGCTCTCATTTTGTTAAGAAGGCAGCTAGAGAGGTGTCCTTGATGCAACCCACTGATGAGCTTAGGTATTTCTTGGTTGGGAGTTCAGTTATGCCAACTGGAAAAAGAATTAGCGGCACAATCTCATGGTTGACGTGTCCATAATATAGCAGCTGAACCTTTCTGTTAGAAGAAATTTTCAAAACAGACTCAGCACAAGTTTTAATTTTCAAAATTGACTCACTTTTTTTTTATAAAAATCGATCCATTTTTTGCCACGTCAGCGTAATCCCATTCCTAAACAGTCGGGGTTGACAACCCTAACTATTTAGGAGGTTGTTAAACCCCAATTAGAAGCCTTAAGCCCGATTTTTTATACCCTAAATAGTCAGGGTTGACAACCCCGACTAATTAGAAAATGAGATTAAGTTGACGTGGCAAAAAATGGGTCGATTTTTATAAAAAAAAAAGAGTCGATTTTGAAATTTAAAACTTGGTTTGAGTCTGTTTTAAAAAAACTTTCCTGCTTCGTTATGTCTTTTTCATGAGTACCAGTTCGTTTGCAGTGTTGTAATAATGGTGGGGGGAAATCATGCAGAAAGGTTTCTCGTCATCATATTCATAACCATAACGTTATAACCAACTTATATCAAACCTATGATGCATTATTCAAACGGAAGTTACCATGCGAGGCAAACAGTCTATTTGTTTATATCATTGATTATTTATCAATAAACTGTATAAGTTAGATAAAGATTCAAACTTTTCCCTTGTATAACCCAAGAAAAAGAGTTGAAATTTCTCACATAACATCCATTCAATAAGACAGTGTTTGCCTCTCAAGGATATGATACGCCCCTCCTAAATCAAAAGTCTAATAATAACAGTTGGCACCCTTTTTCCCAGAATAAATGACCCCTCTGAATTTGCTCAGCCAAAGAGTCCTGCAACTTGCCAGAATGCATAACAGGCTATGAATACTGATAACCAGAAGATGAACATCAGTTCTGTCATAAAAACAATAGTTATCTAAACAACCCCCAAAAAATAGTGAAATTACACACTAGCCGCCGCCCCCAAGAAACTTATCAAATCTAATCACAAGCACAGTTTCAGATCCCGTGTCCTCGATCTCTACTGTAAATAGATCAAAATTAAATCAGTCACCGCAGCTTCAGATGACGCATGTTCAATCTCTACTAGATGCAACAAGTATTTAGTGTCCCATTCTCTCCTCCCGCTTCCTTGGAGCGCAGGTTATGATCTCATCCACCCTCAGTATCATTTCAGCTGCCTCAGTAGCAGACAGTAGTACGGCTTGCTTAACTTTGAATGATTCAGAGATCCCAAGCTTCTCCATATCTCCTACCTGTATTATCACAGAGTGTCTAAACAAATTTTGAGGGGAAACAAAAAAGGAAAAAACGAGTAAATTTCCCAAGCACCTCTGAACCCCCTGAACTTGCTTCACTTAAATATCACAACCAACAGCAGTTGCTTTATGTGATCACGTGTTCCATATGTAACAACTTTTGGATGATTTTAGTTCTATGTATTAAAAAATATAACTTCATTTTACTCCACCTGCTAACACCATTCAAGAATTCCCGATATTGCAGTGTTTATTATAATTTTTGAAATTTAGGGAGATTTTTTTATGATATATAAAGTTCAGGGGGTTTTGCACAAACTTCAGGAAGTTTGAGGGGGAAAAAGCAAAAACAAGAACAAATAGTGTTTGTGCTTACACTGCCAGTTATAACATCAATCCCAGCATTACTGCCCTCTTTGTGATGCTCAGCACGAAGCTGCGAGATCAACTCTGCACTGTCTAAACCAGCATTGTCAGCTATAATAGTTGGAATTGCTTGTAATGCCCTCGAGAAAGCTTCGATAGCATGGGATTTTTTTCCAGGAGTTTTGCGAGCAAGTTCATCTACATCTTTTGCCATCACCATCTCGGGCCACCCACCACCGAGTAAAACCCTTGTGTCATTTACCGTCTGAGAAAGAACACACAGAGCGTCGTGTAGGGATCTTTCAGCTTCATCAAGAACGTGGTGACTGTAGCAGATATAAGAGATATATGAAATTGTAGAAATGTCAGGTTTTTTTACTTTACAGAACTCATATTTACCTTCATAACTCTGAAGGATGAGATTTAATGGAACATTAAGATTTCTGCGCTTAGATGTCACCAAGAAAACTAAATATTTTGGAGTAGATTATACTAGGAAAAAATTAAGTCCCTTGGAGACTCAAAACTTATGTTTTGTTCAGACCAAAAAGAGGAAAAGAAGAAATGTACGTACGTGCATATGTATAAGTACATATTCACTACCATCAGAACAGCACCTTGTGCAACTATTGGCCACGATTTTGAATCGTTCTTCATGAACTTTTGAAATATAAAGCTTCTAGGTGAAAGCAATATTTGAAACTAAGCCCCAGTGGAGTTGTTTTATTTAAAATATGAATCTGAGCTCATGGTTCACAACTTGTTCGTGCATATAATTCAAAGGGTTTGGAAGCCTGGTCTAAGTATTTGTGAAACTGTAAAACCTTTTGCTTTGTGTTCTTAGGTCCAAACACATTATCTCCTTTCGGTATTCATATTCTTTCCTTTATGAGGGGAAAAAATATATTCTTTTTTCTCAAAAGAAACAAAAAAGGTTCCTAATCCCTATATTGAGGCAAAGAATTGAAAATGTGACGCTATACTTTTTGTAGAAAAAAGAAAACCATTTATTGATTCGCATGTCTATTCATACTTCTCCCTTATTAACTTGTGTACTTTGGAAGAGAAGCAACAAATGAAGAGTTGAAAGCACACCAGTAATGTCAAATCCAAGGGTACATGCTTGAATGCAAAAGAACAGCTTATACATAAAGGCATATCTATAAGAAATAAAGTTGAGCAGACTATTTGACCAGGCATAAAAAAAACTAACCACAAATACTAGGTATTAAGAGAGCCAATTATAAATTTATAACCAAGCTCGATGACAAGTTCTTCATAAGTGAAGAGGACTGACATATGACAGTTTAGATAGGCAAAGGGTTTAATTTATTTTAGAATTGAACCAATTTAAACATATTATAGTAGAATTCACCAGTAATTCTAGTTGGATCGGGAGTTAAAAAATCCTTCGTAGAGTGGGATCCCTCATTTTGGTGTCTATATAGCCAAAATCAATGCTCATGATAATACTGGATTCATCATCCTTCTACTAATAATATTCTCGTTATCAGATTGTGAATTCAGTGGTCACTAGAGGATACTAGTGCATCAGGTGACTTTTTCTTCCACTTTAACTTTTCAACTTTTTAGTTGAGATTATGGCTAAAGTCTTTGTTTTTTCACTTATCACTGCGAAGCAAGGATATCATAGTGGCGTGTCCAAACAAAGGAGAGAAAAGGAGAGAGTACTAGCACAACCTCATGCAATCTTATCAACTTATAAAAGTAAATTAGCTAAACATGTTATCTTTTAACTAACCAGGTGTCCAAAACCAGGTAACTAAAAAAATATAAGGGCACTTGAACTATGGCATAAGATTACAGAGAAAAATGGGAAAGAAATAAACGGAATGATCAGAAAACTATCTGACCATGGGATTTTACTAAGAAGCTTAGGTTCATACTGAGATATATAGCAAGCATACCTTGCACCTCTTAGCACTATTGTGCATGCCTGACCCATTTCAACCCCAGAGAAATGGATCAACTTGTCCTCGCCAATCATGATTTCCTCAATAAGCTTGCAATGACCAAGCTTAACAGAGTCGGGGTTATCAAAGGTAGATGCAATTTCACCACCAGTAACCAGAGCTAACCTCTCAATCCCATCAAAATCAGCATGTTCAATAGCAAGTATTCCTGCATCAGCAAAAAGTTCCTCTGGAAAGTTATATATCAATTGTCGGTTGACGAAGCAATTAATCCCATGACCAATGATTTTCTGCACTTTTTCTTTCATCTTTTCCTTTTCAGCTCCCTCAATCTGTGCTACTTTAGTCATTGAATCAACACGAACTCTGGCACCATATATCTTAACTTTGTCAGTGTCCATAGCTGTGTTTGCAACCAAAATCTTAGCATTCTCAATGCGTTTAGGCTGTCCAAGGCCAATTTTCTTATCAAGAATAAACCTGCACGATAAAGCATTAACAATCTTAGTTTTAAGTTCAACAAAAAATCATCTAAACATGCAGAAGAAGTAGCATTTGTTCAAATAGAGGAACAAATAAAAAAGAAAAAAAAAAGTTAATAACTCAAATAGAAGATCATTTTAATAAAACAGTTTATAGTAACGCCCTTAATGCTTTTTGGGATACAAAATAACATATTGTTTCTCTACCTTATGAATATAACTTCAGAGAAAAGGACATTCCTACCAAATCTAGGCCATGCCAAATGAATCAAGAATATCTTGATCTTTGTAAAAAAGAAATAACTTCATTATTTGAGAAAAAACTTATAAGGAAATCATATTCTCCTTGGAGCTGCACAGCTTTCTATGTTAATAATCATGCTGAACAAGAGAGAGGAATCTCTCGTCTTGTTATCAATTACAAACCTTTAAATATTGTTTTAAAGTGGATTAGGTATCCTATTCCAAAGAATCCAAACAAAAGAAATTTATTAAATCGCATTAACAATGCAAAGATATTTTCTAAAATTGATCTTAAGTCAGGACATTACCAAATACAAATAGGAGAAAATGATCGTTATAAAACAGCAGTTGTTGTTCCATTCACACACTTTGAATGGAATATAATGTCATTTGGGCTTAAAAATGCCCCTTCATAATTTCAGAACATTATGAATGAAATTCTCTCATTCCCCACACTGATTTCATCTTGTCATAAATAGATGATATTTTAAAATTTTCTTAGACATTTGATCAGCATGTTAAACATTTAGAAATATTTCGTAATTTAGCAATATGAAATGGGTTAGCTATATCAGCCCCAAAAATAAAATTATTCCAGACTCAAATTAGATTCTTGGGTCATAATATTTACAAAGGAACTATAATTCCTATTAAACGAAGCATTGAATTTGCTTCAAAGTTTCCAGCCATAATCACTGACACCAAAAAATTACAAATGTTTCTTGGTGCATTGAATTATGTAGTAGATTATTATCATAATCTTGCACAAGACACTGTTATTTTATATAGTAGATTAAGAAAGAATGTTTCCCCTTGGACAAATCAACACACTGTTGTTGTTCGTAAAATTAAATTAAATGTTAAAAGACTATCCTGTGCACATCTAGCTAATACACAGTGGTTTAAAATTGTTGAGACTGATGCGTCAAACATCGGTTATGGAGGTATTCTCAAACAAATTGATCCCATTACTAACAAAGAGCAACTAGTTAGATTTACCTCTGATAAATAGGATCCAGCCCAATTTAATTACTTCACAATAAAAAAAGGAGATGCTAGCTATTGTAAAATGCGTAAAATGCTTTTACAAATTTCAAGATGATATTTTCCATCAACAATTTCTATAAAAAATAGATTGCAGTTCTGTTAAGACAGTCTTAGAAAAAGATGTCAAAATTTTCTAAATAGATCTTTGCCAGATGGCAAGCCGAGTTGGCAATGTATCAATTTAAAATTGATTATATACGTGGACAAGATAATCATTTACCTAATTTTCTAACACGTGAATTCTTGCAGGGTACCCATGCGTCGCAATAACTCCTCCCAAAGGGGAAGGGGAAGGAGTGGAGATAACAAAAATGGGAGGAGTTATACTCCGACTCACACAAACTCATGGAGAACTATCTCCAAGAAGGAAAATACTAGTGTCCCTTCATCATCATCTTCTAAGGGGATAGAAGATCTAATGGCAAAAGAGAATATACCTGAACCATTTTCTGCCATAATCAAGAAAGATGTAGAGTGGTATACTAAAACCACCTCTAACACTGTCCTTCATATAGAACAAGAGAACATTCCTATTATAAAAGATGTCGATAAACTAAGACAAAAATACTTAGATTTGACATACTACCCTACATTGTCTCTTAAACCTAGAGCATGGATGAAGTCAATACTCATCCAGAGAGGTATGGAAATCACACATTTTTGGAGTAATGAAAATCATACCGTCCCTCCAAACTTCAGCAAATGTGTTATCAAAGAAGTAATACTTCACAGAGATTGGGCAATGAGTACTAATCAGGAATTTCCCCTGGTTAAAACTCCAAATAAAGAAATTTATAATTTTAATTATTGGGATTACCCTATTTCTATACCAAAATCCCAAAACCAAACATACATGACTAATTAAGCTATGTCTAGAGATCATTTATAAATGCCTACCCACCTGGTTCTATAATTGATGGTCTAAATATGGGGCAGACCTTAATATAGTACCCGAACCATATCAAAATTATATACTCCTTGGGTTGACTCTCACATAGTCATCCAAAAGATGGACGAGAATCAAATTCTCGAATGTTTGTGTTCAGCATATTTCTTTGCTGAGGCAGAAATCTCATAGATCTGGAATTGGTCATTAGAAACTACATGGGATTAACTTCATCTACCATCTATTTAAAGAAAACATCATAGCAGATGGTGGACGAGTGTCAATGTCCAAGACAAAGTGAAGCAGATAGAAATCATTAAAAGGAATAATAAAATCCTTAATAATACTTCAACCCAGGAAATTCAAAATGAAAATCTTATGGTTAAACTAGCAAAAACAATGAAAATGAAATATCCTCAAGCTACAGAAGCTGAAATTCAGCAAAAATGCCTTGAGCATATGAAGAAATAATTCTTCGAAGTATTTGACTATAGTGATGCTATGTCAACAAAATCTGCAAGTAGTACTCTATGGATAGATGTATCCTTACCGGATGCTTAGGATCCTTATGAGAAAAAAGCAGAAGAAATGTGAGAAGCAGCTATGAGAGTTCCCACAAATGTAAAAAATAAAGATATTGAATAGTTATAAACTATCACTTACCGACAGTCATACCGACTTCTTTAAAGTTATAAATTTATTACTCTAACAAGTTATACTTTACTCTTCAATTATATTGATTAGGAAAGGCTAAGTTGTCACCTAAGAGATAAGATTAAAAAAAAGAGATTCGGTGCGCGATGAGGCCCACAATGTACCCGACACCTTGTCATTTACTTTTAGCTGAGACTCGGGGAGCCGCTCTTAGTGCCAAGTGACACATGCAATGACGAAAGATTCCACTGATAAAAAGATGCCAAGAAATAATGCGCATCAGAACAAAAGTGTCATCAATAATGTGTTCACTTTAGATCTTCTCCAACCAGCTGTCTAAAGACAATCAACAAAAAAGATACCCTTCTCAACTATAAATAAGGCAGAAAAATTTTTAATTCGGTGTGCTTAATTTCAATCTTAGACTTTTCAAAGTTTAGGGAAAAGAGCTTCACTCTCTACAAAATAATCTTCTTTTCTTTCTTCCTCTTTGTAAAGGTTAGCCGACCTAAGGCTTTGTAAAAAATTAGTTGATGAAATAAACTGGAGCAACCAGAAGTTCTAATAGAACTTGCAGACTTCAAGCTGTAAGCTCTCTATCTTTTTACCTTGTCTTTACAAATTTAAGTATAGTTTAAATTGGTATCAGAGCCATGATTGGCTAAATTTTTTTCTTACGGAGATAGTTATGTATATCTGATGTAGGAATTTATGATGGAAATATGTTTTTTCTCTTTCTTGTTGATAATATAAAAGGAATGATAGTGGGACGTCACCCAAGTCGCGTAGTGTAATGTTTTCGTTTGAAGCCGTGAAGGCGTGTAGGGTAGTGTAAATTGTTGACAGACGTGCTTCTATGAGTTTTGTTTTATCTTTAAAAAAAAAGAAAAAAGAAAAAAGAAAAATTGCATTTATAAATCCTTACTTAATAGACTTTACATAATTTAATCCGTAAGAAACCCCTTATGGCAGAGTTAATCTCTACCTCATCTTCTAACATAGCTCGTAATATGAGTAAAAAAGTTAAGAATGCTCAGTTGACAGAATATCCGTCGGAGCTTGAATCACTTAATAAGTGGTCCATCCCAGATGTCCCTAATAAAGACATCTATAAAATTGGGTTCTTTGATTATAAGTCTTGATAGCAATCAAAATTCTAGAAAGAATCACAATAGTAGATCAGAACGAGCAAACTATTAAATTACTTAGTTCTGAAGATATTGAACCTTATATGAAACGATATAAATATATCCATATTGAATTAATTCAAGTAGCATTTAGACCATTGGCATTACAAGGACTTAATGCCTCGTTACTATCCTGTTTACGTGATGCAATATGTCTAAACTGGACACAATCTTTAATGGGCATTATGAAAACTAGTCTATGTAACGGATCAGTATACTTTAATGTATACCCAAATCTGAGTTTAACTCTAACAGATCCTAGTATCTTAGAAGCTATGAGCCTTAACATTAAGACTCATGGATATGAATTTTTACCTGGATCAGAAACAATTACGATTATATACCGCATCCATTATAAAGCTTTAAGCACGTTAGCACCTAAAGCTAAAGTGCATACAAAGCCTGAAAAGACAGTCTTAGTAGAGACTAATTACTTTCATCCTATATCGTTGTAAACAAACAAATTAAATGGAACGAAGTAAACTTTCCTGATAGCTGGGTTCTACCTTACGCTATTCAGCCTCAACCAATAATAAATCAAGAAATTCATTAAATCATTCAAACTGCTGATGGTGAAGTTGAAGTAGTCTTCAACCCTTCAAAGACAATAAATTGTCTGATGTTACAACTTCATCTAGAAGATCTATTTCTAGATCTGATTCTTTAAGAATCAACGAGGTTAGAGGAATTAATATATCTCAAAACAATACACCTCATCCAATATATAAAGAGAAATAAAAGCTTTCTCCCACAAGCTCTGAAATGAGCTTCCAAATGTAAAAATTGTTTTACGGATTTTACACCCAACAGTGAATTATGATGATTTCTTAATATAGAATTCTAATGTAAAAGTCACGAATCATTCAGAGAATGGTTCTTTAAAAGTTTCTCTGATAGAGAACAACAAATCTTTAAATCAAGTTATTATGAAACACTTAATAAAAATCAGAAAATAGAATTCTTTGCTCCTTGGTTCTAAATTTTTATATTCGAAAGGAAGAAAAGAGAATTTGAGTACTTGAAGAACATTATAAACAATGAAAATCAAGTACTTATGCATCAATCAAATCTCTTTATCCTCAACGGAACCACTAAGACTTATTGGAGTTTCAACATCAACTCTAGAAGCAACAGCTTTTGTGAAGCCCACTGAATCTAGTGATGAAACTTTAAAAGAGCTTAATAAGCTAATAAAACAAAGTAATTACTCAAACATACATCTTCAAGTAGTCGGCCAACACCTTACTCGAATCGAAGATGTAGTTGATAGACTTGTTCAAAAATTGAATACTATCATTCCCTCTCTAATAACATCAGGGAGTGTTAGGGCTCCTGTTATACATACAGAAAAAGCCACAATTAAGCCACCCCTAGATATATACGGGTTTAATACCAATGAAAAAGTAAATTCAGAAGTTATTGAAGCTTTATCAAAAAAGCTCAGTACTTCTAAATTACTTACACTTGATGGTGAGCAATCTACTTCGTGAGTTATTCATACTGATACTGAAATATCTGACGATGATAATAGTTTAGTTAAACAAGATCAGGTATTGGAAGTAGAAAATCAATTCTCTACTGTGAATAAAATCACAACACGCCCTAAACAATTAGAGTGTTACTATTATAAGAGACCTACTCCTGTAGATGTATTATTCGAGGAGAATGATACATACATACAAGCTGATTAAAACGGCAGAAATATTTATGAATGGAATATTGACGGTTTATTCGACAATCAAATATATTCCACAATGCATCACATTTTGATGTATTCCACTATCTGTAATTCTGATAAGCTTATAGCTTCCTACATTACCATTCTTCCTACATAACTATCTCCGTAAGAAAAAACTTAGCCATTCATGGTTCTGATACCAATTTTAAAACAAAATATAATAAGTAAAAAGATATAAGACTTACAGTTTGAAGCCTGTAAGTTCTACAAGAACTTCTGGTTGCTCCAGTTTATTTCATTCTTCTTTTCTACAAAGCTTTAGGTCGGCTAACCTTTACAAAGAGGAAGAGAGAGAAAGTAAAGAAAACTAAATATTAGGCAGAGAGTGAAGCTTTTTTCCTTTTACTTAAAAATCTAAAATTAAAAGTAAACACACTGAACTAAAAATTCTTCTGCCTTATTTATAATTGAGAAGAGAACATTTTTTGTTGATTGCCTTTAGACAGCTGGTTGGAGAAGATCTAAAGTGAACACAATTGATGACATTTTTGTTCTGATGCACATTATTTCTTAGCATCTTTTTATCGGTGGAATCTTTCGTCATTGCATGTGTCACTTGGCACTAAGAGCGGCTCCCCAAGGCTCATCTCAAAGTAAAGGACAAGATGTCGGGTACCTGTGGGCCCCATCGCGTACCGAATCTCTTTTCTTTAATCTTATCTCTTAGGTGGCAGCTTGGCCTTTCCTAATCAATATAATTGATGACTAAAGTATAACTTGTTAGAGTAATAAAGTTATAACTTTAAAGAAGTCAGTATGACTATCGGTAAGTGATAGTTCATAATTATTCAATATCTTTATCTTTTACATCTGTGGGAATACCCATGGCTACTTCCCACATTTCTTCTGCTATTTTCTCATAAGGATCCTGAGCATCAAGTAAGGATACATCTATCCCTAGAGTACTATTTGCGAATTTTGTTGACATAGTATCACTATTGTCAAATACTTCGAAGAATTGTTTCTTCATATGCTCAAGGCATTTTTGCTGAATTTCAGCTTCTGCAGCTTAAGGATATTTCATTTTCATTGTTTTTGCTAGTTTAACC
>BQKN01000040.1:51080-62083 GCA_022839385.1 Asparagus kiusianus
ATTCACTCTTGTAAACTTCAACAATAAAACATTACATTAGATGGTATTAGCAAACAACTTGCAAACAGATGACATAAAGTGTGACCGAGAAAAATATCAGAAGTTAGTACTAAAGATAATGAAAGTAAATAGACCTGCATACAGATGTGCCAAAATTTAGAAAGTTCATCAAGTGTAAACAGGTATTCACGGATTGGTCATGTTGATTAAGTGTGTCAAGTGTGTGATGCCGATGAGATCATAATTGTAATATATATACAAAATTAAAAAAAACTGTAAATTCATACCCTTCATCTAAAAATGAGTCCTTCAGCGAACCTCCAGCCTTCTTTATTATTTGGATTGACTCCAAATTTGTACTACCCTGCCATCAAAACAAGGATACATATAATTTAAACAGCATTATATAAAAAATGATTAGAAAACAAAACCAGTTTAATTATATTTTAACAAATGAAACAGGTGAAGTCTGTAACTGGAATCATTACTGTGGTACTACCGTACAAGCAACAGAAAGTGCTGATAATATTGATAGCAGTGATGGAAGAAATAAATGATTAAGATGAATGCAGCTATGATGACAGGATTATTCGCACCACGGTGAAGTTGTAAGATAGAACATATGATGGTGGCCAACAGTGTGATCATGGGTTTACGGGAGCCTGGTGGAAGCAGCAGTAAGAATGTTCCTAATGTTGGCACAAAAAAAAGCATTATTGTGCAGAATCTGGAGTCAAGCTGGATGTTGCATATACAGGATGGCAGGCCAGCATGCCTAGAATCACCTAGGCTTCCTGTTTAAGTATACCTTCTTTGGTAGATTACCATTCTGAAGACCACTGCAACTCCTTCTCAAATAGACATGTCTATTATTTTCTCAAAAAATCCATAACTTGAAGTGAACATCTGAATATGGTCTTATGGAAATGAAGCATCAACCAGTTTCTTCCGTTTCAAAATTTAAGAAACAATCTAGTTAGTTTGAACTAACATAAAACACATGTAAAATATTATGGAAAATTCAAAATATGATAAAGTATAATGCTAAACATTTCCTTCATTTGTAATGTTATCACCAAAGCAAATTTATATAAGACAGGAAACCTCGCTTTTCAAGAGCAAGAAGTTTGCAAAAGCTAGCAACTTAGACATGAATTGCCATTCTCCTTATCCATCAAAGATAGATGTCCATGGCATCACTAACTTTCACCCCAGTGATGTATCCATCAGAAGAGTACGATATACTAAAGGAGAGAGAAGATAGGCGGTTACCTTAAGCCTCATAACAGCATCAACTGCAAGTGTCGCAAAGTGTTCTTTGTCCTGGGAGAGAATCTTTGAACTCAAAGTTGTCATAGCAATGTTCATCAAATCTGACTTAAATTTCTCTGTATACACAAGTGCAGCACACATTAAAAACATTAAAGAAATTCTCATATGCATATTCAATAGAGTGCACGAATATATACCATACATGAGCATAGATATATCATCATACATAGCTCCTATGCATTAATAGAATAATAAGGACCTTCTGCATAGCAAATGGATTTTACTCAGACTATCCACATGTCAATAACAAATGCAAGTTTCGGTTTAGCCTTTTCATTTTACCTATGACTTAGAATTGAACGTTATTCTTTTGCAGTAAATATTTTTGTCTTTTAATTCTGGATTTCCTTTTCCAATGGAGAAGTGTCAATTGCAGTATTGCAACAACACGAGCAATAAGGTACCCTTTTCTTTTCTACCTGCAAGAAGACATTCTCAAATTAATGGCATTAACATCCCTTGTTAATCATCTTCTTTTGGGCAGGAAGTTTACGCCAGTTTGGGGATGTTACTTGAGACCCGTTTAAAATTCAAATCTTTCGTGAAATTTCATGGAAACACCACTCCAACTCTGCAACCTATACCATCCTGATGGGCTAATCCTGACTCGATTTAAATGAACGTTTCTATCTTGATGATGAATCGAAAATTTAGCCTGGCCTAATCCTGAATACTCTGTTGGGAGATTTTGGTTATAATTAAGGGATTTGAAATTATAATCCTCATTATTTTAGGCCTATAGCATTTTCATAGTTAGCATGGTATGTAAATCCTTACTTACCACCCATGCTCATTCTCCAGTAGTGGGTCCATAGCTGTGACACTTTCTGGCCTACAGAAAGAATCTATTTAGCTAAAACCTTTCACGACCTAATAAGGTAGGTTACAGTCTACTATTTTACAGGCTGGGTCTTGTTACAGATCATAAAACTTGAGAAGTTAGAACAATGTGTCCGCAACCAAAACTAACTGCCTTGGAGGAAAACTTGCACATACGTTGTCAACTACATCAAGGATAATTCTAGTGGTATATGCAATTCATAATTTATATCACAAAGATGCAAGAGGAAATAACTTAATACTCTACTCAACTTGGTATAAACATAAATGATAGCTACCTGGATCTTGTTTGTTATCCTTGGCTTTCTTTAACAATGCATTCCGTGCACATTCAGCAGCCATTCTATAACCTATGAAATAACAACAAGGTTCAGATATCCCAAAAGTCACATAAAGAGTTGATCAAGAATGCTACAAACATATATTATGCAATGGAACTGGACCTTCAATTTACCACAAGGTTTCACGTATCGAATATTCAGGGAAATACCAGGGATATGGAGTAAATATTGAAGTGTCATATCGGATGATGTGCATATATAATAAAATCTAAACATACTTAATAAAATCTAAACATACAAAAATGCAAATCTTTTGTAACAGCCATATAAAAGAACATACCGACGACGATAAATATCAGCCATGTAGGGGAGATATCATCCAAAAATTGCCAAAAAGCAATAGCAAAGGATATTGAGACCATATCGTTTTGCGGCATATTGGCCAATATATCAGCTATATTGTGGATACAATGAAGTACCATAATCAAGAATGTATTACAAATTTCAAAAACCTTTGAGAAACATTAGGGAAACAAATATGTTTCTGTTTCATACTAGAATATGGTAGGTTTGACGAAGTGTCCCATAATAAGGGTATTGTTCTTAACATCTCGCTGTCAATTATGCTTTGCCTTTGTTATGTGTTTGCACCTCCTCTTCCATTCATATTTCACAAAGTTACTACACTACAAATTATACACTTTATACTCTCATATGAATGGCTAAATAAAATCCCAAATAGAGCAGAAAAGTTTTACTTTTATGTGCAATAGATACATATGCATCTGTGAATACATATATCCATGGCGTGCGTACGCATGAATATACATGTATGTGCATATGAATGTTATTGACCACACACAATAAGGTACCATGTTGCAGGGGGTCAAAATCAGAACCATGCTTACCAAATCACAGAAAGTCTTCAGATAAACTAAAATTTGATGTGTACTGTAATGCAGAATGAATACATACGGATTTAAAATAAGTGGTGAGAGTAAATTGCAAATAAATCCAGGGAAATACCTGCTATAATAGTCATTGGATGAATCTTTGTCATTATTAACTTCTCTGCCTCCCTCAAAAACTCGCCCGCCAAAACAACAACAGATGTTGTACCATCACCCACTTCATCATCTTGAACTTTTGAAATATCTAAAGTCTTGATTAAGGAGCAACAAAGTTCTCTTCCATATTTTGTCACAAAAAAGGATCAAGATATAACACCCATGAACTTTTTAGACCTAGAAGATGTTACTTTTAGCTGTATATCAAAGGAAGCAGGATGAAGCATCAAAAATGACTTAGATGAAATGAAATGGTATACTGAACTTTAAGTAAGGACAAAGAAACAAGATCAGAGACTGAAAATCACATCACTACAAATATTACTTTCCAACACAAGAAAATGAGCAAGGATACCAACAAGAACCTTAGCAGCAGGGTTATCAATATGAAGCGACTTCAAGATAGTAGCGCCATCATTGGTAACTGTAACTGTACGCCCCCTCCCAGTGGACTGTAAAATTTTGTCCTACATTCACATGCATACATCATCACATAAAGTAAATAAATAAAAAATGGGTGCCGCCCGCAGCACAGCAAACTTTCAAATTAAGTTTTAATTTGGAAGGTTATGTACCATTCCTTTTGGCCCTAAAGTAGTCTTAACTAAATCAGCAATGGACACTGCTCCGACATGTGTTACCTGCACCAAAGACAAACAGTAAAATGGCATAATAAATTTCGGGGAAAAAGGGGACAAACAGCGGATATCGTAAGAGACAGAAAATATAACATCAATGCTTGTAAGTCCGAATCAAGCATATTTCTTTCTGCTTGCATGACAGGGTAATGGGATACAACTCCTTAACTTTGCTGATATGTTTAAAAAACTACTTAGCTTTATGTCATTTCTATACATATCTTCCTACCCAGTAAAACTTCTGTAGAGAACTACTTACTGAAGAATTATCTGTTAAAAATAAAAACTAAAATAAAAAGCCTAAATAAATAAATTTTGGGAATTTCTGAAAACAGAGGAATTTTTTGGGAGAAATATACAAAGCAAGATATATCCTTTTTTGCATTACATGAAGCTTCTGCAGTAGCATGCTACATGAGTACAAAATTTTAGACTTCCAAGTTTTATCATGTTCATCTATTTATTTGTGGTCACCTTATCAACAATGAAAGGAACAACTCCTGGATGCACAACTAAGCTAGAAACAGAAAAGATGTAATTTCTGTTGTATATGACGACAAACTTAATGGAGTACATAGTGATAAGAACATCATTTTTTTGTCATCCACATTTATAAATAAGAAACAAAATGAATACCTCCAACAGGGATTTGTTGAACTCCAGCAGATACCTGGGAAATGACTTTGTTGGATCTTACAAGATTGTAACCGAGGCTATCCAGTCAGACAATGTATTCCATTCCATGTCCATACCTAACTGTTAATTATCACAGTTATTTTTGTCACCCTTCTTTACAATTAGCCCACTGTCCTCCTGAATTCAACTCCTGTTTATGCCAGTGTTATTGAGGCGCTATCAGGGCGCGTGCAAGAGGCGCCGGATGCCGCAGCGCAGTAGAATGTTGTCCCACATGGGATGTGGGGTGCTGCACCTTACTGAGGCACGTGCCTCAGTGCGTATGCAAAGCGCATCACGCTCAGGCACATGCGCTCTGAGACGTTGCCTCATTGAAGTGGTGGTTTTTCTTAAACGGGTGTTTTACCCAATAACCCGACCCGCTTCACTTATAACTCCAATTTCCACCCCCCCCCCCCCCCCCCCCCACACACACACACACGCTATTCTCCTGATCCATTGAAGAAAAAAATTAGGGCATCACCTCCAAGCTCTCCTTGTGTGGGACTTTGATGGATG
Organism: Asparagus kiusianus; assembly: GCA_022839385.1. Lineage (NCBI taxonomy): Eukaryota > Viridiplantae > Streptophyta > Magnoliopsida > Asparagales > Asparagaceae > Asparagus > Asparagus kiusianus. The sequence goes on from BQKN01000040.1 coordinate 56,433, forward strand.
TAACCAAACAAGCAGCGAGCTTCCACCAGCGATCAGAGTCTGTCAGTCCTCCTTCGTCAAGCATTCTCTAGCGATCAGATTTACCTTTTTGTAGATATTTTTTTTATAAATCAGTTTTTTTTCTAGTAACTTATTTCTTCTATAACCTTTTGTTTTAATTCTGTTCTTCGAAGAACAATATTTCCGTTTCTTTTCTTCAGAAATCATGGTTTTTTCTGGAACTATTTCTTCAGCTATTACTCTTTCTAATTCATCTATTTTTTAAGACTATTTCTTAATGAATGTTAGTTAGTTGATTAATGTATCTCTTTGATTAGGTTAGCTCTTTTATAGTTTTATTATTAAGTTAATTAATTTAGTTAAATTACTTTGACTGTTGATTAATTTAGTTGATTTAATTTCCCTATTAGTTTATTTAATTTGACCATTAGTTGATTTAACTTTACTATTAAGTTCGTTAATCCTCTAACTAAGCAAATACAGTAGTATATAATCTTTTTTGTTAAGAACTAACTTAAAATTTTGTTAAGAAACTTAAAATTTGTAGCATAACAGTAGTCAGTAACTTTATTTTAGTAATTTCAGTGCTTACTCTTTTACTTTTGTTGTGCTTTACTCTTTAAATGTATAACTTTATCTTAGTAACTTCAGTGTGCCTCGCTTCAATGAGGTGCACGCATTGCATTGCCCATGGTGCGAGTACAGGGACTTTGCGCCCCATATTACACCCTGCACCTCGATAACACTGGTTTACACTTGGTTAACCTTGGGTTTATTTAACTCGAAATGTTAAGGCTCACATGCTTTCGTATCCAATTTATATCTTGCCAGCCTTCCTCCAACGTCCAAACACAAACCACAAACCTCTATCAATCAGTATATAACAATACTCTTCAACAGAATATTTTTTTTCCATTCATTAACCACCCATCTATAATTTCCTAGGAGCTAACAAAGCCTTCCACATAAATATTCTCGCTGGCATGGTAACATTGAACAAACCAGTTAAGGATGCATGCCTTATTTCTTTAGCTTCCCATTATGATAGAACTTTCATGACTCTATACAGAAGCACAATTTTGTCTGTTGACAACACAACTAAGGAACAACTTCCACAAAATTTGTTTTAATGGTCGCCAAGAAAAAGTCTCCCAGACTTGCACGAATAGCAAGAAAACCCGGTCTGAAGTAAGTACTGAATCTTCCCAACATTAGTCAAGAAAGGTAGTGCAATGAATCTTGCACAATGATAAAACATCTGCTATCCCAAAAGAGATGCACAAACTATTTGGCCTCTTTGTATCCATAGAGACAGACATTATCAAAGGCTAGAGACAAACATTATCCAAGGCACCTAAGCTATTAAAAAAGCACTAGAGTTTCATAATTATTGTAGCCTTGAGCCATTGGCATCTAATGTTCTATCTTCATAACATTTTCTCATGGAGAATGTCTTATATACTATGAGCTTAGAGATTGGATTAGATGAGTACTAGTACTGGTACGGGACATGGCAAATTTATAAAAGGTAGGGTACAGGGACATAGCCACATATATGCATGTTGAGTATATTTATATGTATTAAAATTAATAATTTATATAAGATCAATATTGTTTTTTCATTTACATAAGATCAATATATAAGAAATAAATGTGAAGTGTAGAATATACATTCAAGAAGTGCATGAGTGTTTTAAATTAAAGCATGTATTATATAATTGAGTATAGGCCCGAATAAACATATTCATATATTCAAGAAGTGTCGAAGAGGTTTGTATACATGTACGGGGACGCGTCAGGTACGGGTATGACTTCCTAATAGAAGTACCCATGTAACATAGGTTATTATCAACATTAGTAGGGATTGCTCTAGTCTCGACATAAAAGTAGAGAGGTAACTTTTATCTTATAAATTTCTAGTGCAAAAAGTACTGCCCAAAAGTTACTGAATAACATGGGTTTCTGTCAGTGCTCAGTACCCTACAAAGGAAAAAAAATTAATGGAAATAGAGTCGCTAGCCTTAAATGGGAATGCACAGGAAACTCAACTGAGAAAAAAAGAACTTTTCAAAAATGAATAAATAGGAAAAATTAAAAAAAGAGAGTAGAAGAAGAATAAGTTAGGAAAGTTGGAAAAAGAAAAAAGAATTGTTGAAATGAAAACAAGAATATGCAACACAAAGGAAATGGCAATATTCCAACATCTTGAGTTCCCTGGTCTCTTTCTATTTAACAAACCTGAGGCCAAGTATAAGTTGAATCTTTAGCTATTCTCAACCTTATATCATACTTCTAGACGAAACAAGGGCATGTACTCAAAGGATTAGGGATAACAATCACTACTTGGCTATTTCTAACCATTTTCAATTCATACACATTAAGTATAGGTCAGTGTTTACTTTATGGAAATGGAAAAGAATATCTATGACCAATCACTAAGCTAAGTTACCTCAGTGGATTTTGAGCTTATATAAGTGGGGCTTTTTGTCAAGTATCAGATTATGCTTGGATAATTGTCAGCTGACATTACAGCCTACAAGAAGGCAGTAATTAGTTTTATCTCCTGGGACATGGTCACCATTCTGACCATTGAAGGTATTTTAAACAAAAAGAAACAAGAAGTCCTCTTACAAAGAAATAGATCAAAGGAACATCTCTAATAGCATTCTCCACATGTCCTTTTTCTAATCGGACAGCCTTTCCTTATGAGACATCATGAGCATAATCCTCAGACAATGATTGGCCAAAGTTGATATAAAAAGCTAGAAGATTACCTCCAATAACTACACTAGAAGTAATCCTCTCTGCTCTGACAAACCAACTTCAGACAGAACTGTCGAAGAAGATTCAGGGGGTGTTATGATACTCCCCAAACTTTAGGGGTTTTCTCCAAGTATCAAATGTCAAGGGCCTTTGTGCAAATCAGACCAAATTTTAAGAGGGTTTCACGAAGTTTACCCTCACTCATTAATGATTTTAATACATACAGCTCTAAGGACGTTTAAGAACAAAAATCATATCAGTCCCAACTAAAGGATTTAAAAGGAAAAGAGCGCATTTAAAATAAATTTCTCAAGTGATCCTAAGTTCAGAGTACATCTGATCCTACATTTGTTAGTGAAGGAGTAAGATATTACCATTCTGGCTCGCTCTCCCTTCTCTTCAGTAGCTTCATCTTTAAACAGCCGCTGGACCAAAATCAATCAAAAACAAAATCATTAATGATTCAATAAAACCCTAGATTTTGATAAAACCAACAAAAAGGATCCAGATCCCGAAACCATACCGCCATTGAAGCAACCTGCAGACGATCGAAAACGACGAGAATCGACGAAGATCACCACACCAAGCGGAAAACGAGACGATCAATAGGGAAAATAAATCGAAATGGGTGGAAAAGATCGCGTTTTTTCCTTCAGGTGAAGATTTGGGGTTTTCACTGGAACCCTAAAAAAACCCTAGAACACTCGCACTTCGAGTAGTAAAATCAAAAATGAAGGCGAGGTTGCAGACGGGCGGGATCAAGGGTTTAAGCGGGTCAGGTTGCTATGGATCCGATCCAAATCACAGACCCAAACCTAATTGGGTCGGGCATGGACCTGACCTCTTTAGGCCCATAAATGTTTCACTTGATACCCAGGCGCTGAGGGCCTGTTTGTTTGCACGGAAATAATTGTGAAGTAGCTGAAGTAAAAGAAGTAGATGCTACTTCTGCTACTTCCAAGCAAAAAAGTGTGTTTGGTTCTCTGAAAAACTTACTTCTAATACTTTCCTAAATGCTTATGTGGTGCCTACGTGTCATCCTTACTTTCAAAATATTTTTCCAATCCTTAATACTCAGAAGTAGCTCGGAAGTAGTTGAAATACATACTAATTATGACATAAATATTTTTTTTAATATTTCCTTTATTAGTTACTTCTAACAACTTTTCATTGATAAAATTACTTCCTAATAATATTTCCAAATGTTATCCAAACAAAAAAAGTAAATGAAAAGGAAGAAGTTCTACTTCCATTACTTCTAAAAATATATTGAAACAAACAAAAAAAATGTTATTTCCACTACTTCCTACTTCATAGCTTTGGAAGTTACTTCTATAACCTACTTCTTACTTCTAATACTTCCATTATCCAAACGGGCCCTGAGTCCGATCACCATAATCATGATCATATAGTCCGATTTCAATGGACAAGATTAGGGTATATAGAATTTTCACTATTGCTTTAGAAACCGCTATTATTTTAAAAACTACTATTATGAAACCACTAATCACAAGTGATTTCCAATATTAGCAAAACCCTTTAGTTTTCTGTAGAAAACCCCATTCAACTTAAAGCTCTTCTTCGTAAAGCCTTCCAAATCACACTAGGGCATGATTGGCAAGGGGAAAATAAATAAAAAATGAAAAAAAAGAAAGTTGCAAAAATCATTTGAATGTTAGAAAATAAAAAAGAGAGAAAGTTGAGATGGCGAATGAGGTAGTTAGGATGCATTTGGTCTGGATACAGCTCGGATAGCTTACTCATCATGGAGACAGATAGACATCGGTAAGAAAAATTCATATTCATATCCGCTAAAATAAAATACGGATACAGATATACATGCGAATATATAAGCGGATATGCATGCGGGTAAAAGCGGATATAAAACAAAACTAGATAATATTGAGAAAAATATGTAGTTCATGTGATACAGAAGACTTCATTAATATGTTCACTATATTTAAAAAGCTAAGATTAGACATCTTAATCGTGGAAATTAACCTCAAATCCATAATCTAAGCATTAAACTATTGTAACGGTATAGTTAATATGTATTCAGATATTTTGAATACAGATCCAAATATTTTACTATAAAATCAAATATGTAACCATATCTTATCGGTTATAAATATTAGTAACCATATTAGTATTCTAACGAACATGATTATGGATATTTTCTAGGGTATGGATATGGTTTAGCACCCCCTAGATGTGACACTTGCTTTCTTCTTATTTTGTTTGGTTATCACAGAAAGTAATAGTAAAAAATGGACACATAAAACTAAAATGATACATAAAAAGACTAAAAAAATATTTTCTCTCTCCTCTCTCTTCACTTTCCATTTATTTTCTCTAACTTTTGGAGAAAGTGAAAAATACTAAAATGTTGATGTGACACTCTCTTTTCAATCACTTTTAATTTACTTGCCAAATGCCAAATGAGATAAAATAAAAAGTGAACCCACTTTCCAACTTTTGGTGTACTTTCCATTTACTTCCTAGTTATCAAACATTGTCCTAAGCACAATTACATGGGTGGGTAAAATTATGCCGAGGAATAATTCTGCTAATGAAAATTAAGGTTCATGTTTTTAGGTTTTTTTGGTAAAACATTAAAATTGAAAAGGGTTTTTTGGTAACCTGAACTCAAAGGAGTTTTTTGATATTTTGAAAGTTGTAGGGGTTATCTATATAATTGTCCAGAGCGTTTTCTGAAATTTAGCCTTGACAGAATCTAATTGAACTTTGGGGTCCGTAACACAAAATCCCTTTAAACTTTAAATATTAGAGAAAACCCTCTACATTTTGTGGATTTTCACAAAACCCCCAGAATTTTCATAAGCTTCGCATGAATTTTGGGGCAAGTTTAGTTCAAGGATTTGTCTCGA
>BQKN01000040.1:66314-87157 GCA_022839385.1 Asparagus kiusianus
GATCTAATAGCGTACCGACTCTGGGATTCCGGGGCGGGGCGTTACAACTTGAGTGTAGAGTACTACAGTCGTCAGAAGCTCGCATGATGTCATTTTCTGGCCAATAACAATTGCAACACCACACTGCAGTGAATTTATTTGACCTGCAGCTATGAGTTGGTGAACCAATTAAAGTCATGCATTCAAATCTAAGCTCTACACACAAGCTTTGGATTCTCTATTTATAAAATCACCAACAAAGGGAAGAAGAGTAAGGGCAATAGAATCACATTTGTTAATCCTATTAATCCTATTTATGATTTTTCTTTAAGCTTCGTTAAACAAGTGTTCAACAAATCAGACTTCTGCCTTTGGGAATATGGATTTGGGCCCAAGATTTAAAATCCAGGGTATTTCAAATCTAATTCTCTAGTTTGGATTTTAAGTTGGGCTAAGATTTCAAATCAAATTATTTTAGAGAGATGGATTTGAAAGCTCAAATACACGTATTTCAAATTCCATACTTCCCCTTGGTATTTATCAAATCCTGACTGACCTCGCTTCTCTTTCTCTCGTTTCCAAGTCCCAACCTCTTCTCTCTCGACACAGGTAATCTCTATCTCTCTCTCTGTCTCTCTCTCTCTCTCTCTCCCTCTCTCTCCTCCCTCCCCCCTCTCCTCTCCCCATATCGTCTAAACCCTAGATCGGATCTAGGGTTTAGGTCTCCCCCTTTCTTCTCTCTCCCCTTTCCATCGAAACCCTAGATCTGATCAGGGTTTAGATCGTTCATGGTCGTTTATGTTATTTGAATAATATTTTTAACCGATTATTTCTAATTTTTTGATGATTTCATTATGAATGCAATAAGGTTTGGTGATTTTGATGGATTCTTAGCTAATGCGAGCAAAGAGTGCATTTCTCATTACAAATGTACAATTTTTTTATTTTATTGAGAATTTTGTTCTTTTTATTTTATTGTGATTTTAATTTACTTTTAGATGAATTAACAAAGTACATGCAAAACTTATCATGGTCTCTTACTGCATTTACATATGTCATAAAGTATATCCATTTATCTGTTTTATTGGTTGGTCATCCATTAGTTATTGTGCTTGTATAATTAAATGACATTTCATCGCAAATAACTTCTTCTCTTGGCTACTGATATAAGGCCTCTAGTTTTATGTATCCTCTTCTCTAGTTAAACTATATTACCGACTACTACCCGTTGCATTTTGTGATATTAGAGCCAGAGAAAGTAGTTCTTACTATATTAGTCCCTAGTCTTATTGCGGAAGTTCCAGAATTGTCTTTGGTATTTATCAATCCCCTGACAAGGCTCTCTTGTGTTTAACTCTTCATGGCATGAAGGCTGTCATGAGTTTATACTTGGATTGTTTGGTAGTAATTACACTGTACACTACCACATTGTTTTCTTAATTTAATCTACAATGAGTATGATATTGGAGTTTTGACCTTTGAAGCATGTTCTAACTTTTATACATAGTTATAAACATCACCATAACACCAACATATATATCTTTTCAGTTCTTTGTCTCTAATGGTTCGGTCAAGGTATTTTTTCAGGTTCTGAATCTACTTCCATAGAATTTTTTTTCTTGTTTACTAATTCATACATGTAGTTATACAAAACATGCCTTGCAGTTTATCTTCATTTAATGTTCACATGATTAAAACACAAAGTCACTTAGCCACATGTTGTGGGATAAACAAATTCATTTGTAACTAAAATTTATGTCTATGTTCATTGCGTTCTAGTGGTGGTGGGGATTAAGTACTTAAGTTAGCTTTACATTGTTATATTTCAGGCGATCATTGATCCTTGAGTAGCTAAAAAAAAGATTTGTCTATAAGCAGTGACGAAATTGAGGCCTATAGTAGAACTTTTTCATTGATAGTTTAACTTGGGTTTGTTTCCTCTTATTGAATGAAAACCTATATAACAACTGCATTATTTCGCAAATAAGAAAAGTTTTTCTCTCAAATATGGGAGCTAACCTCTCATTTCTATGTCTTGAGTTGTTTTTTCTTAGGACTCCATTAACTTTGCATCCTGCTAAATATACATTCAGGATGTATGTTTAATCTGCTTGCATGTTCAACTTTTAATATGATAGGTTAAAAATGATAAATGATGGAAGGGATTCAATGATCCAATATAAACGTACAAGGAAATAATTTGAGAGGAGAGAGGAGGAGGAGGAAATTATTATGGTAGTGGTCAGTTTTATAGTTGCTGTCATTGGTGCTTGGTACTATACAAAGCACATGTTAAAGGAGAGATCAAGAATACACTAAGAAGAGGATGAAAGGACATACCTTAGAAAGGCTTGGATTCAAACTCTTATGGCAATGCAAATAACTATGTTGAACAACTAAGAATGAATCCTCAAGCATTTAAGAGGTTATGTGATGTTCTATGTACTAGAGGGAGATTAGTAGCATCAAGAAATGTCACGATTGAAGAAAATTGTCGCTATGTTTTTGCATATTTTAGCTCATAATGTAAAAAATAGGACAAGCAAAACAGTTTTTTATCATTCGAATGAAACAGTTAGTCTACAGTTCCACAAAGTACTTCAAGCAGTCATGAAGATAGGAAGCCTCTATATTGGACAAGAATAATAAGAGAGACATGGAGAAATGGAAATGGTTTGAGGTAACTATGGCTTCTTTTATTAAGATTTTCATGTTTAATACTTTTGTTTTATAGATATAATTATAAGGTTGTGCAATTTTAAGATGCTATCGGGGCACTTGATGGGACTCATATCCAATTAACTATTCCTTTGGAAGACCAAAGTAGATATCGAAATAGAAAAGAAGAGACCAGTACAAATGTACTTGGTGTTTGTGATGCCAATTTGAGATTTTTATATGTGCTACAAGGTTGGGAGAGTTCAACTTCAGATTCTCGTGTTTTGCGTGATGCTTTGCGCCAGCCCAATGGCTTGAAACTTTCCTCAAATAGGAATATAATTTTTTAAATTATTATATATGTATTGCTTTCTAGTTTTTACATTGTTGTGACTAAAAATTTTGATTTTGTAGATAAATACTTTCTTGTGGATGCTGGGTATACAAGAAACACAATTATAGAGGGACTCGCTATCATATAAAGTTTTGGAGAGAAAATGGTCCAAGAAAGTACAAGGAGTTATTCAACCAACGTCATTCCTCTGCTAGAAACACAATTAAGAGGGCATTCGGATTGCTAAAAAAGCGATGAGCTATATTACGGACAGCTAGCTTTTATAGTTTTAAGACTCAAATTAGGATTATTAATGCATGTTGTATTCTTCCCAACTTTTTACGTGAAGAGATGAATGAAGACGACTTGTTGAATGATATGGATCGAGAATTAGAAGATGCTCCTGTTTTAGAAATTGAGAATGTAGATGAGGAGCGTATTACCATTATGAGAGTTATAAATGAATGGAGCAACTTTAGAGATGATTTAGCTTATAAATGAATGGAGCAACTTTAGAGATGATTTAGCTATGTAAATGTGGGATGAATACCGCCTTTGAGATACTTTAGCAGTTGATTTTAGCTATGGAAATGAGGGTGACGAGTATGAAGATGCTGATGACTGGTTGTGTTCTACTTTTCTTGTATATTTCTAAGTTGTCTGCATGTTACAAATGTGAGAAAAATACATATGATGTGAGCTTAGAAATGGTTAAAATTTTATTTGGTGTCAGTTTGTACTATATTGATTTTTCCAGTCAAAAGAAGTATATGTCTATGACTTATCTTGGATCTATCAATACCCAATATTTATTCCATAATGCAGCATTATAGTTTACAAGTATATTTTTATAAATTTTGCATTCACTCTGAAATTAAGCAATGAATCTCTTTGACGCGTGCTTGGGACTCCAGGTTCTCAAAGAAAAAAGTTTGAACAAGAAACGGGTTTATACAAATATTTTCTGGGAATATAAGTTTGGTGCTGTAAATATATATTCATTTATTGGAAGTTGAATTTTTTATTCATGGAGTTGCATGTTCTCGTTGTTACTCAGATCGTGCATAGATCTTCTTGTCCATGGTTATCGTGCTTGTTGTGTAGCTTAGAATTATATTTCATAAGCTAGCGTCAATGTGTTACTCTTAGCTAAGGCTACTTCTATAATCATCAACAAAAAATTGCTAGATGTTTTTTTCTTCCTATCTAGATGATGTTTAGTATACATTTAAAGTCAAACATGGTGGGTATTATATGGGATTAAGCATAATGTGTCATTTGTCCTATTTGATGTCAACTCTTCCAAGGGGCTTGTTTTCAAAAAGAAATTGTTAAGCTTGATCTGATTCATACATTCCAAAAGTTCTCAGTTGTCTGATGCCTAGGATGTTTTCTTATTTTATAACTAGAATTTACTCCTTATCTTACTATGATAAATACATCCTGGTCATTATCTGCATTCCTTTTTCCGATTATCATGATTTGCTAATTCTTTATTACTCATTCTGTGTCATTCACTTTGGTATGTATTAGGATGATAAAGAAAGGGAAACAAATTGTATCTCATCAAGATTATATGTTGTTTGGAATCGTGATATGGACTCAGCTTTAGCTAATGTGTTGTATGATCAAATGAACCAAGGATTAAAAGTCGACGGTACTTGGAAGCCTCAAGTGTATCAAGTTGCGGTTGATGCACTAAAATCATTTAATAGCAACTTGAACAAAGATAACATGAAGAATTGACTCAAAATTTGGAAAATACATTATAATGTTATCTATGACATTAAAAATAAAAGCGGTTTAACGTGGTGGGATGATGAGAAGAAAATGGTGATTATACCTGCTAGTGAGCAAAAAGTATGGAGTGACAATGTTATGGTAATATTGTACTTTATACTTATTAATTTGAATTATTAGTTCGTTGTATATATCTAAAAATATTTGTGAATGTTCTTATATTGCAGCCTAATCTAGATGCAAAAGGCTAACAAAATCGTTTGATTGAAAATTGGGATGACATTATGGTGTTATGTGCAAAAGATAGAGCCAATGGTGAAGGTACAAAAATCTTTGAAGAGTCTGCTAACGTAATACAACATGAAGAATCTGAGGCACAATCTGAAACAAACAAAGGTGGAAGCTCTTCAAGGAAATATCCTCCTAGAGCATCAACTAGTAGTGAGACAAGTTCAAAGAAACAAAAAGAAGGGGAATAAAATGGTTGATTCACTTGCAGTGATGACAACTTCTATGAGTGAGTATTTCAATGAGAGAAAGAATGAAGTAGTAAGAAAACCACCAACCTGAGAGGAGATTCATTAGTGGTCTCAAAAATACCCAATTTAAGTCGCATTCAAGTGTTCAATGTATTTGAGAATGTAATGGATAGCAACCCGTAAAAGTTTTATTTGTTGAAGTCACTTCCTAACGATGAAAAAAGAGATTTTATTCTCTTTAGTCTTAAGAAGTAGTTTCTAGTTGGATGACAAGAACCTCCAAATCTTTCAACTCATTTGAGTAAGTTCTCTCTTGGATTTCTTTTTTAGGGCATATTTAACTCCCATTATTTTGTCGTTTATGTTAGGAAGCACACTTATAGTTGTGATTTGCCTTTGTAGTAGATATTATTTCCGTTTTAGAGCGTATTTTGTTTCATGAACTAATCGATGCTAAATTTTTTAATGTAGGATCCAATAAGTTCTCCGATACATGAGTTGGAAGCATATGAGAAAAATGAGGAGAAGACTTTGAAGGATAAATATACGATTATTGTTGTGGTTTTTTAGTAGTTTATGTTATGTTAATTTAGCTTGTTGTAGAAAATCATAGTTATCTGCCACCTATAGTACATTGTGTTTAACTGAAGACTTATTGTGTAGCCTAGAGCTTCTTATGTGGATTGCTCACTATACTCTAGCTTTTGTGTCGTCAAGTCTTTTATCATGGCTAATTTTTAAAGTAGCACTCTTGTTATTTTGGAGATTGAAGGTCAATATGGTAGTGGATAAAACCATGAAAAAAATACTATTATGATGAATATTTTGGACATTATTATTATTGTTTGTATTCTCTCATATCGATTCATGAAGGATGAGATGTTTGCATGAGTATTTATAATTGCTATCGAGGTGATCAATTTTGGTTTTGAATCACTTCTCAAAGTTTTATTTGTGCATGACAGGTCCTTCCTTTTAAAAAGGCTTGGGCTCAGTAGCATGATATTCAGATATATTAACTATGTGTATATGTCATAAATTGTTCACAGAATAGTCCTCCTTATCTTTGAAATCCAAGTTCATATATAATAAAGTGTATCCAAACACTATATTTCAAATCTTTGATTTCAAATCCTTGTATTTTGTAAAGACATCCAAACAAAAGATTCTATCAAATCATGAATTTAAAATCATTAAATTTTAAATCAACATTCCAAGTCTAAATCTTAGTTCCCAAATGCAGCCTATAATATGTATGGATGGTAGCTGGTATAGCACATTTACAAATTGATGCTTCGTTTAGTGCAATCAAATCTCCTTGCTAGACAATAGTCATGCTGTTGAAAAACGGGATTTTATCCTCCTTTATGTAATCTTATCAATGTTATTGTTTGAGTAATTATTCGAGGCAAAGAAATTACCTAAATGATTACAATAGCATAACACAGTTTGTTAGTAGGAAATTATTAGTTAGTTTATCAAAAATTTCATATTCCTACACTTCATTTAGGTATGTCATTGAGGATGTAAAGTGTGATGTAACATTTGATGTAGTACTGCATGCTGGTATAATTAAATACCCGCTCTTTGTTTAAATATTCCTCACTTGATAATGTGGACGTACATGACTATTTATCAATAAAATTGGCCCATCAAATGATTACTTGAGCGAAATAGATTAGTGGAAGGAGTATAGTATTGAAACCAATCCCCCAGGAATGTGTGAACTTGGTAGTTGTTCTTATCGGCATTAAGCATTTATTTTTGGAATTTGTGAACTAATAGTAGCTTCTTAAGCTTCACATCTAGAATGAAGATGTACTTCATCTATACTGAATGTTTTGAAGGCACTGAGTACTATTCACGAGTAAGGTATTATTTAAAAGCATGATACTGTTCACAAGAGTGGTTACTATTTACAAGTATGGTTACTGTTTATAAATACGGTTACTGTTCACGTGAAATAGTAGAAGTCAATGTTCGTGATAGAAGCAATAACAATGAAGTTCGAGATTGAGAAATTCAACGGGAGTAATTTCTCACTGTGAAAGTTAAAGATAAAAGCTATTTTGAGAAAAGATAATTGTCTAGCGGCCATCAATGTAAGGCCAGACGACATCACAGATGATAAGAAGTGAAACGAGATGGACGAAAATACTATTGCAAATCTTCATCTGGCGTTAGCAGATGGGGTGGTGCCAATCATAGAAGAGAAGAAGATAGCAAAGGAGATCTGAATTGCTCTAATAAAGCTATATGAGGCCAAGTTCCTGCACAAAAAAATCTTCTTAAAAAGAAAACTTTACACTATGAGGATGGCAAAATCTACAGCGATGACCGACCACATCAACACGCTAAATACACTGTTCTCCCAACTTATAACTTTGGGGCATACAATCAGTATGAATGAACATGTAGAACTTTTACTTCAGAGGCTACCTGACTCATATGGTCAGCTCATCATCAACCTAACAAACAACATCTTTACGGACAATCTAGTTTTTAATAACATTGCAGCCGTTGTTCTGGAGGAAGAAAATCATCGTAAAAATAAGGAAGACATGCAAGCAAGTTTGTAACAAGCGGATATCTCATCGATGACAAGAGGAAGATCAACAAAACATTGCTCCAGTAGGAATCATGCCCATGGTAGATCAAAATCAATAAATAAGAAGAATATCAAATGCTACAACTGCGGCAAAAAAGCATGTGTAATCGGAGTGCTGACACAATAAGAAGAATGATGATAAAAAGTCTTCAGAGCCATCAACATCTCAATGATGCATTGTCAACACATCAAACGATGGTAAAATTTTATACAGTGGAGTAACCACTATTAATGAAGGCAGAAAGATGTTTGCTGATGTCTGGCTTCTAGATTCAGTAGCCTCCTGGCATATGACCTCCCGGAAAGAATGGTTTCATAAATATGAACCTATCTCAGGGAGATATGTATTTATGGGCAATGATCATGCCTTGAAAACTTCTGGCATTGGTACTGTCAAAATTAAAATGTTTGATGGTGCAATACGCACCATTCAAGATGTATAACATGTGAAAGGCTTGAAAAAGAATCTATTGTCTTTAGGACAATTGGATGAGCTCAAATGAAAAATCTGTATAGAAAATGGGATAATAAAAATTGTTAGAGGGGCACTTATTGTGGTAAAAGGAGAAAATATAGCTACAAATCTATACATGTTCAAGGAAGAAACCCTGTTGGAAGCTGATTCATGTGTGGCATCAACTAGCCGTGGAGAAGAACAAACCATGATGTGACATTGGAAACTAGGCCACATGTTAGAACAAGGCTTGAAGATTCTCTCCGATCAGAAGCTGATTCATGGGCTCAAATCGGTAGCTCTTCCCTTCTGCGAGCATTGTGCTACAAGTAAGCAGCATCGTCAGAAGTTTAACACATCAAGTTCTAGAAGCAATGTTATTCTGGAACTAATTCATTCTGATATATGACAAGCACCGGTTACATCCATAGAAGAAGCAAAATAGTTTGTGTCCTTTATTGATAATTATTCTAGGAGATTTTGGGTGTACCCTATCAAGAAGAAGGTATATGTGTTCTTAGTCTTTAAAGCTTATTGTAGGTGTCAAAAATTACATATAGGTCCCCGTACATGGCTCGAGATAGAGAAAAGATGATGAACGTTACTATCCGAGTCATAGAAGCTTATTTGACGATGACAAGCGCATGAAGTGAGTCGACGAACCATGCGAAGCAACAGAACTTCGAAATAACAGAACGAATGGACTGGGAGCTCCGCGTCACTTACGAAAGATGAAGCATCCCTCATTTCCCATCTATTTCACATATTATTCAACCATAGGAGCTTATAGATCTTCTCGTTAGCTTTCCAACGCATCTTGGACCATGTAATTCCGAGTTCGGACAATGATGATACAGCGATAACGGACGGAATGCATGAAACCAAGTTCAGGTCAAAGTTTGGCCGAGACACCAAGTGGTGTCTCGGCCAAAGCTTGACCGAGACACCAAATAGTGTCTCGGCCAAAGCTTGACCAAGACACCAAATGGTGTCCGCAGTCCAAAAATACTATTTTTGGCAGATTTAAGCTGTTTTTCGACTGTTAATCGTCTGGATTTGTTCTAACTGATAAGATATCATCCAAGAATGTGGTTAAGTGGTTACAACTAAAGATAAGAGTGAATCGGTCATTCTTATCCAAAAATAGGGCTCCTGAAGCTTATAAATACAGCTCCAGAGCCTTCATTTTTCAGATCTAAAATTCTCGAGCATTGACGAAGCCCTGCTGAATTGAAGACTGAAGGAGCATGAATTTCAGAAGAGATGAGGAGATCGGATCGAGTTCGTCAGCATAAAGAAGAGGAGCTCGTCAGATCTATACTTCCTGGTTCTTTGCCTTGAGATTGCCCCGTTGCGGTAATCTTGAGAAGAGTGGTTATCTCGCTGTTGTCAAGATAATTGCTTTAGTTTCTTGATTCCTTAGCAAATCAACAAAGCTCCGGATCTGATCTGATCATTTAGTAGTCCACGGATATCAACATCTCCGTCACAGACCAAGATCACACGCAAGCAGCAGAGGATAAACATCTGTTGTGTTTGTTTTGATGAGAGTTGTATTTTTTTCGTTTTCATTGTGTAAGAATCTTATAAAAAGACTATCTTTTTTTGTTATCATTGTAACGACCGAAGTTGTAATGAATGCATCAATAAAGATATCAACTTTTTTCCCAAACAAGCTGACGACCACAGTGGGAGCCAACAGCCTAACTGCCAAGGCTGTCGTGCCGTAGCTAACGATCAAGATCCCGATGAACGAAGAGGTCGAATACAAATTCAACTAGTAGAAGTTCGAGGAGTACGTCTCCTCCTCCTCCTCCTCTAGATCTGCCTCTCTTCGCAAGTGCAGGAAGGCCTCCTCCTCCCGATAGATCTGCTGGCCTTTAGATCTGAATACCCAAGAAAGCGATCTCCCCATTACCGCCGTTGCAGTTGCATCTTATAATGATCCGTCAGCGTTCGATGAAGCCAAAGCCAAAGATCCGGACACAGCCTCCATTAAGGAGTTGACTGTTGAAGGCGCGACTACTTTATCAAAGAGGGCTCGTCAGAGATGCCGCCAATTTGCTGAGGCTTTGGAGCAAATGGATGGACTCCACTACCAAGTGGATCTGAAGTCCAAGAGACATCAAGTGTCTAAGTCGCCGCCACAACAAGCATCAGAGTCCTCCTCCCAACCGTCAACTGACGAATGGATTCGTGTCAAACGAACCCGTTCTACTCTTGAGGAGCGCATCCAGAAGCGCCGCACACTTCTTGCACACGTCCGGATCCTTGTGTATAAAGCACAAGGATTACAAAAAGAAGAGGTATTCAAAAGGCCACCAAGATCTAAACAGGTTTGGGTGCCGAAGGCCAAGTCAGCGCTTTTACCCGACAAGAACCAGTCGTGTCACTCACTCGATTCCAGATCCAAAACTGGTTCCCAGCTTTCATCAAGTTCAGATCTCGCTCCTTCTAATCCCGCACCTCCGGTGAAGCTCCGCGATAGTATGGACATATCTAGAGGCAGGAAAGCAATAGCGGAATGCCTAGGTCCTTTGCACGAGGATCAAGGCAAAGCTCCAGTCAAAGAACGCTTAGGCAAGATAAATGAACCCCGAGCAACTCATAGAGCTAGGGGTCGCACTCACCCTTGCAATAAGTCTGAACCTTCTCATAAAGGGAAAATTCCAGTAACCGACCATATTGGACTGTGAGTCAAAGTCCAAGAGCCCACTGAGGTTCCATGCTCACAAAGGCATAACTCCAAACGTGTGACTCTCAAGGATGCTAACAAAGCGTTGTATTCCCAGAAGGAAACGTATTCGTCTGATGATAATAACGTTATACTTGGGAAATTGTGTCAGCACACGATAGGTTGCTCCGGCAATCGTGCCGATGAGTTATACTATCGGGCTAGGGGTACGAACAGATCTCGAAAGAGAAGTACCCGGGAGGCGGACTTTCATTGTCCGCATGTCAAACTGATCAGGGCAGTATTATCAGGATGTAGTTACCCCAAGACCGCTCCACAGAGGGTCTTAGTATTCGAGAGGATCTACACTGAAGGATCGAAGCATAAATCAAGGCGTTTCCATAGAAAAAGATCAGCTACGCAAGATGACGAACTCCCAGAAGTCACCATCAATATGGTCGATAAAGGGAAGTCAATACGAAGTTTTAGTCCCCGTCATTTTTCGGACGTATCCTAACGTATAACTCGGTTACACGCGGGAACTACTAGGCGTAGGGACTATCAGATGATGAATAGCGGATTATCCTTGGATGATGAAGCATCAGATGCGAAATTTGTCATTGCTTCTGACAATACGGTGTCCAGCATAGGACAATCTCGTGAGATGTTCATGATCAACGCTGAACAAATGACCAAAATCATCGAGGATGCTTTGGCTAAGCAAAAAGAGATCTTTAAGTTCGAATTGGAAATGGCCATGATGCGGATGAAGGAAGAGTATGACCAACAGATCCGAGCCTTATCGAATCAGATAGGTGAATACAGTCATCGCAATAATATCAGCCAAGCAACTAGCAATTCAGACATGGATGAATACGTCAATGCTGATAACCTCCCTGTTGACCAAAATACTGGGGGTGGTCTCACTGAGAATAACGACGCTGGAGGTGGTCATACCAATGATGGCAACACTGGGGGTGGCCCTGTTATTCCTCTAAGAAATCATCCAAAGCATGATAAAGACAAGGACGAGAAGATGAAAGACCTCGAGAGAAAAATTAACGCTCTAATGTCTGCTTAAGAGGTGAAAAGGATCGGTATTTCGTATCCTTACCCGAGAGAGTGGGATTCGATCCTATATCCGGCCAAGTTCAACCTGATCAACTTCATACCGTTCGATAGAAAAGGCTCCTCTACTCAACATCTGATCTACTTCAAGTCCCACTTGGGCATGATCTCCGCAATGAAGCATTGATGGTTCGGTCATTCGTTGGCACCATTCGCGGGCCTCTTCGATTGGTACCGCCATCTCAAGCCTGGAAGCGTCAACAGTTGGGATGATATGGAGAACTTATTCCTCGGTAATTTCTTTGATGATGACGTCAATATATCAATCAGGATACTCTTTGAGGAGAAATAGGAAGACGAAGAGACGGTCGACAACTTCATTAAACATTTCCGAAATAAGGCGATGAACTGTCGGGATCCAGTCATAGAGGACTCCATCCTCCAAACATATCATAACAACCTATCTATTAAGATATTAGAAGTTATGAGAGTAGCACCGTCAAACACATGGAAAGAGTTGAAGATGCACGGAGAGCAGGCCGAATGCTTCCTCAGAAGGAAGAAAGACGAAAGAAGCCAACCAATGGCTAACCCTCCGAACTCAAGCTTCGTCTTTCGTGGTAAAGGGAAGGTACCTGTAGCAGTTGTTGACGTTAATCAGACATCGCAATAACAACCCCGAAGACAGCAAAAGACTTTGGGTCCAAAGATCCAAAAAGAGTACTCCTTCAAGGACGAAGACATTCCAGCCATCTTCGAATCCCTCCTTGAGAACAACAAGATCAAGCTACCACCTATCGTAAATCAGGAGGAAGCTGACAATATTGCGGATCCAAAGTATTGTGCGTACCATAAAAGGATCATTCATCCCACCAAGGCTTGCTTCGCTCTCAAGAATAGTATCCAAACCCTGGTTGAAGCTAACGTCATAATGCTAAATTAAGCCGAATAAAGACTCCGATAAGTATAAGAGTATAAACTGCTCCTTCCGACACTCCGAAAAATATACGAGTATAAACTGCTTCTCAAATACTCTAACAGGTATACGAGTCTAAACTATTTCTTAATTTTAACGGGAAGTTCCTGGAAGAATATCTATGTGATATTCTTAAGGATAACCCGATCATTCAGCTAAGTACAATGTTAGACCCAGTTTCACAAAGAAAGCTGGGGGTGGATGTAGTGGGAAGTTCCAGAAAGAATGTTATATGTTGTGTTCTTAGGGATAACTCGGTCGCTATAAAAATAGGATGAATAAGAAACTCACACTTGGACTCTAAATGCTGGGAGCAATTCCACCAGCTTCCGAGCACTCTTTTGCTAAGATGAGAGTTGATCACATCGTTGGATCAATCTTCCCTCATAAAAAAACTCCCACTGGTGTTGACGATTCATAGTTCTCCACCACAAAGTCCCTCACTGATCAAATTAATTAACAATGGGTCCACTAAAATTTTTTCTGGTTTAATCCATTCAAACTCACGCTACGTCGGTGCACTCAACACTCCCATTGTTAGAGTCCTGACACAACACTGGAAATTTTAATTCGAACGGTCTATTGCGATTGTCAAATTCTCTTCGTGTCAAGATCTCGTCACTTGACACCAAGAACCCCCACTGAGTAATCGGTACAAGTCAACACTCTCACTGTGATTTGTACTCCTACTCTCACTATCTACATGGTCAAACCTTCCTATAATTAGGGCCAAAGCCAAAATCTCCTCTCGATTCCTTCCATGAATGAGATGCCCACTTTTAAATTGAGTGATCAAACATTCCTACAGTTAGGGTCACCTCAAACTCCCGCTTGGTCAAACCTTCCTACAGTTAGGTCCATGTAGGCGTATAAAATTACCTATAGGTCCCTTAGCGTGGCTCGGCACGATGATTCGACAAATCAACAGACATTCGAGCGACGAGGCGATGAGGCACATGAGCAACGGAATACGTTCGCGTGCAGAACCAATCCAACGGTTCAGAAAGTTAACGAATCGTCCAACAACAAAACGGACTTGAACTCAAACACCGAGGCAGATTTACTGCCAAATGAAGACTCGGGCTATCAAATCAAGACCCGAACAAACCAAACGAACAACCGAACGACGGGAAAACAACGAAACGGAACACACCCGGGGAACTCGGCCCAAACCGAACCAACCCGGGGTGGCTCGGCCCAAGCCGAGCCACCCCAGGGTGGCTCGGCATGAGCCGAGCCACCCTGAGGTGGCCCGACTCCCCCCCTCTCTCTTGTGCACAAATGCATAGTGAAGAGAGGCTATAAATAGGGGGGGTGGTTGTTCATTTGAGAGGACTTTTTTTTCTGAACTTCTGAAGAGCCGAAACTCTGCCGGATTGTCACCTCAACTCGGATTTGTGAAGGCTTGGAGACTTGGACCCTCGGATTCGGTTCTTGGCGAGCACCCGCAACAAACAAGGCAGGAGTTCGAAGAGGCTAATCCTCAGATCTACGTTGTTCTACTCCGGATCTAAGCTTGGTTCTTAGATCCCGAGATTCGAGCGGTCGTTTCCTTGGTGAAACGATCCCTCCCGGCTATTATCTCCTTGGTGGGATAATACCCGTTATACCGCGTAGATCTGTTTGGATCGAGGTTACACGGTGGTCCACAGTAATCAACCCCGGCACAGGCAAACAACCCACAAAGCGAGTGACCGCAAAACAGGAGCTCGCGATCTGTTCGTTAAATAAGGAAAGTTGCAATTTTTCTTTATTTGTTTTGAATTTCGTTGTAACCGGCTCTTATAAAAAGACCGGATCTTTGTAAACGCAAAAAGTTGTTAACATTGAGTGCAATGAGTTCGTCAATGAAGAAGAATCTGATTTTTCCCGCGAACAATCTGGCGACCACAGTGGGAGCTACCGATCTCGCTGCCGAGATCGGAGTGTCGCAGCCGTGGATCTCGATCCCGGTCGTGGAGGAGGTCGAGTATGAATTCGACCAACAAAAGTACGAGGAGTACGTGTCCTCGTCTGGATCTACCTCCTCCCCCAAGTCCAAGAAGTTCCAGAAGTTCTCTTCCAGGAGAAAAGTCCGTTGGTGCGATGAAGTTGAAGCCACCAACGACGACCTCACCCCAATCGACGCCGAAGCCGCGTTGAGTGAGGCCCTACCGACCTCAAAGAAGGTCAAATCCGCCATTAAAGGCGTGGTGACTCTCTCCAAGAGAGCCTGCCAGAGGCAGCGTCAACGCCTCGCGAAGCAATTCGCCAAAGCCATGGAGTCCGTTGACGGGGTCCGCTACCATGCGGATCTGAAGAACAAACGAGGCAAACAGCCTCAACAACAAGTGAAGGGTGGTTCCTCCAAACCATCGACAATGGAGTGGGTCCGTGTCAAACGGAATCGCTCGACATTGGAGGAACGCATCCGCAAACGGCGCGCGTTATCGGCGCAAGCACGGGCCAAAGCTGAAGAAGCCCGTCGGAAGCTGCAGAAGGAGGTGGTCAAAAAGCCGCCACCAACTCGCAAGGTTTGGAGGCCAAAGTCTGAAGCAACGGTTCAGACCAAGGAGCGACAACCGCAGCCTCCGAAAATTCAACACCCGGCAAATCAATCCAAACAGCCGGTAATTTCTGCAACTGCTCAGGGAGATCCCGCAGGACCATCCCAGAAGAGAAAATCAGTTTTGGAGCGCCTCGGCCCACTTTCGAAGGAACGAGGTAAAGCTCCAGTACAGGAACGCTTGGGGCCAATGAAGAAGTCCCAACCAATGCAACATGCTGGGGGTCACTGTAACCCTCAACACTTGGAGAAAATTGTGGTACCCAAGCGCACAACCCTGTGCATTGAAGTGCAAGAGCCCGCTGAAGATTCACGCCTACAAAGGCGCGTTTCAAGGCGTGTGACTCTGGATGGTCCGAAGAAGACAATTATTCCTCAGAAGGAAACGTTGTCATCTGATGACGACAACGTTATACCTGAGAGATCGTGCCAACACACGATAGCTTGCTCCGACCTTCAAACGGACGAGCTGTACTATCGTGCCGGCGGTACGAGTAAAACCAGAAAGAGGAGCCCTCGAAGGCTCGAAACACAATGTCCTTGCTCAAAGCTCATTCGGGCGGTACTGTCGGAATGCAACTGCGTCAAGACAGTCCCCGAAAGAGTCTCTGTGTTCGAAAGGCTCAGCAATGGAACGCCAAAACCAAGGCATAGGCGTTTCCAACGAAGAAGGAAGATGGTCGAA
Organism: Asparagus kiusianus; assembly: GCA_022839385.1. NCBI lineage: Eukaryota > Viridiplantae > Streptophyta > Magnoliopsida > Asparagales > Asparagaceae > Asparagus > Asparagus kiusianus. Next base: position 82,515 of record BQKN01000040.1, read on the forward strand.
GATGGTGAGCATTCAAGGGTCACCGCAATTATGACCAGCACAGGAACATCGGCTCAGGATAACCCCGAGGCGGTTCCAGAAATATCCCGACGTGTAACTCGTCTACAATCCGGGGCTATCATTCGCGCGACGTATGGTAGAGTCCGAACAAGAGTACATTCGGGAGATGAAGAATCAGATGCTGGCTCAGCAGTGGCGTCTGATAATACAGTATCCAGTGAAGGACAACCCCGCGAGGCGTTTATGATAAACGCGGAGCAAGTGGCCAAGATGCTTGAAGATGCCATAGCCAAACAACAGGAGACCTTTAGGTTCAAAATGCAAATGGCTATGCAGAACATGAGAGAGATGCATGACCAACAGCTTCAAGCATTGAGGAACCAACAAGGCGAACCAAGTCGTCCCAACCAGAACAACCTGGAAGATGAGGACACAAATGAGGGTCACAATGCTAACAACCCTCCCATCAACCCAGGGGGTGGTAACGAGAATGCTAACGAAGACACAGGTGAAAGCCTAAAAATTAAAAATCTCGAAAGCAAGATCAACACATTGATCTCTGCTCAAGAGACGAAAAAGACGGGCATTCCTTGTCCATACCCAAGAGAGTGGGAATCAATCCCATATCCGGCGAAGTTCAGTCTAATTAACTTCACGCCGTTTAATGGGATGGGTTCCCCTACTCAGCATTTGATTTATTTCAAATCGCACTTGGGAGTCATCTCTGGTAATGAGCCTCTGATGGTGCGGTCATTCGTCGGCACTCTTCGCGGAGCTGCCTTCGATTGGTATCGTCGCCTCAAGCCAGGAAGCATAAACAGCTGGGATGATATGGAGACTAAATTCCTCATGAATTTCTTCGACGACGACACCGAAATCTCTATCGGGTCGTTGCTCGATGAAAAGCAGAAAGACGGGGAGTTAGTCGAGACCTTCGTCAAGAGGTTCCGGAACAAGGCGATGAATTGCCGGGACCCAATCACCGAGGAATTCATCCTCCAGACCTGCCACAACAACCTCTCACTGGATGTGTTGGAAGCAATGGGCACAGCACCATCCAAGACCTGGAAGGATTTGAAAGTCCGAGGGGAGCAAGCTGAGCGGTTCCTCAGGAGAAAGAAGGCGGAAAGAGGCCAACCGGCAACAAATCCTCCGAAGCAGAACTTCAACCAGAAAGGGAAAGATAAAGCTCATGCTAATGCCGTTGATGCTAACCAAACTTTCCAATTGCAAACTCAGCAACAGCAGCAGCAGCGAGCGCCACAACAATCGCAATCGCATTGGCAGCAACGGTCTCAGAAGCAAAAGTCTTCGGAGCCGAGGTTTCCCAAAGTATACTCCTTCAAGGATGATGAAGTTCCCGGCATCTTCAAATATTTGTTGGAAAACAACAAAATCCAGCTGCCAGCGATCGTGGATCATGAAGGAGCCACTAAGGTGACGGACCCGAAGTACTGCGCGTACCATAGAGCGGTCCACCACCCAACGAAGTCTTGCTATCACCTCAAGGACAAGATCCAAGCGTTGATCGATGTAGGAGTCATAACTCCGAAACCAGCAAAGAACGTGGGTGCAAACGCAGTGTCAATCAGCTTCGGATCGGTGCCCACGACTTGGTTTGAGCCAAAGCGCGTCACCAAAGTCGGAATGAAGACGGTGAATGATGATCCTCACGGACAACGCTAAAAGGGACTTGTGCCCCACACAACCCCGAACGGCGAAATCCTCTGGGTTCATCCGGATCTCATTGAAGATGAACAGTGGGTCGGATCATCATCCAAAAGGAAATCAAAAGGCAAGGGAAAACCCTGTTACGGAATTTCTGCTATTCCAAAGGAAGACGACGAAGCAATTCCTGCTTTCTCATTTTCTGACAATGAACATGAAACTTTTATAACCACCAGAAATGGGAACGAACATCGGTTCAAATGTCCAAATGTCTCTGATCGATTAGCTGAGGCAGGGATGGCCATAACTTCCCCCACATTTGCTGAAAGAAACCAACAGGAGCCCCTGCACCAAGATGTTCCAAACCCGAGGCAGTCTCGAGTCAATCAGCAGATTGGAAGAGATAAACCGGGAGATTCAAACATTCCTTACCACTTCGAGGTTATGACCCAATTGGCTAACATCCCAGTAAAAGTAACTCTACACGAGTTATCACGTCTTTCTAAGAATACTAGGGATGCGTTCAACATTAGTCCTGACCAGCTCACTCAAATAGTTCAAGAAGCGTTAATCAAGCAGAAAGAAGAATTTGAGGATAAGATGGAATTGGCTATGCAACAAATAAGAAAGTTGCAAGCTGAAAGGTGTAAATGTTGCGCTACACCAGCCACGCCTATTCTACACAGGACAAATGACAACAGTCCGAATCTGAATATGGTGATCAAGACTGATTCACCCCTCGGTAACGCTGGGGGTGATATGACCACACCCATCAATGACGCTGGGGGTAGCCCAATTCTTTCTTCTCACCATCACTCAAAGAGAGATGGAGATGAAGACAAAAAGCAGAAGGAAATCGAGTCTATCACCACCTCGACTAGACGTTATCCCAAAAGAAAGAGAGTTGAGGAAAGCCAACCAGAGTCCATACCCAGGTTCGCTACTGACCAAACATCACAACGACAACTACGGGAGCGATCGCCACAACAGTCGCTTCAGATGCAACGATACTCCTTCAAGGATGATGATGTTCCAGCCATCCTTAAATATCTTCTGGAAAATGACAAAATCAAGCTCCCACCTATCAGAGATCAGGAGGAAGCTAACCGGATTTCAGATCCAAAATATTGTGGGTACCATAGGAGGATTCTTCATTCCACGGAAACTTGCTACACCCTCAAAAATACGATACAAGCCTTGGTTGAAGCCGGCATCTCAATAGTAAAACAAACTGAATGAGAACGGCTAACACCACTCCGACAAGTATAAGAGTATAAACTGCTCCTTCCTACACTCCAATAGGTATAGGAGTCTAAACTATTTCCTACTATTGACGGGAAGTTCCTGGAGGATTGTTATATTCTCAAGGATAACCCGGTCATATAATTGATTGTAATGACAAACCCAGCGTTGCAAGGAAAGCTGAGGGTGGATAAATAATGTATCGGGAAGTTCCTGCAAGAATATCACGCGTGGTATTCTTAAGGATAACCCAGTCACTATAGAAGAGATGAATAAGAAATCCACATTCAAGCTCTTATTGTCAAATTCTAACTCTCATCCACCCCATATTCGTTGGTGTACGGATGCGAAGCTGTGCTACCGTTGGAGATTCAAATCCCCTTCCTTCGGATCGCTCTCGCAACGGAGATGACAACCGAAGAGCAGCATCAAAAGCGTCTCGAGGAACTCGAAAGGCTGGACGAAAGGCGCTTGGAAGTTCAACAACACATCGAGTTCTATCAAGCCAGGATATCCAGAGCCTTTGACAAAAGGGTCCGCCAAAGAAGCTTCAAGGAAGGAGATCTGGTCCTCGCTGCTCGCCGACCAATAATCCTCACCTCTAAGAAGAAAGGTAAATTCGAACCTAAGTGGGAAGGACCGTTTGTAATAGACACAGTCTATTCAAACGGCGCTTACCGCTTAATTTCTTTAGAGGGCATCAGGCAATTAATGCCAATAAATGGGAAGTTTTTATACTATCCCTAGTACGTTCAAGACAACCCATTTATCAGGAAATTCCTTGAAGAATATTACACTTAATATTCCAAAGGATAACCCAAGTTCACACCACCAAAATCCCTCACTGATCAATTTCAATTGACAGTGAGTCCACCAAAAAGGTCCACTCTTGATTCGGAGTCCCCTTTCGATAAACGAAAGAACTCTCTTTCTTTTCTCTTTGGTTCAACTCTTTCATGGTTATAACCGAAGCTAAAATTTCACTTCGATAAACGAAGAACTCTTCTTTCGATCAGATAACAAATCCTATAAAAGGTAAGCTTATCTAGATCTTCCGGATTCTCGGAGTGGAGATCCCACTTCTAGTTTCCTTCTTGCACTGGAAATAAAATATAAAATTCTTCCTTTCCAGAAACAAGGAATAGAATATAAAATTCTTCCTTCCTTGTTCAGGGAATAGAATATAAAATTCTTCCTTCCCACACCAACTCCTTTTCCAAAATTTATAAAATTAGGATTCACACGCATAGGAAGTTTATCCCGAATCCTAAGCAGGGATAAGTCTGCGCCTAACACGCGTTGCCGGTTTAGTCTTTTTCCGATTGAAAAAGACACCAGAGTTCGATTCTGGGGTATTTTATCCTGAAACCTAAGTAAGGATAAGTCCGCGCCTAACACGCGCGGCCGGTTAGTTCTTAGCCGTTGGAAAGAACACTCGTCCACATATTCAACATTGTGGCGGGTTGTTATTAATAACACCGAAATCCATGCCTCACACGCATGGGGAATTTTATCCTGAATCCTAAGAAAGGATATGTCGACGCTTAACACGCGTCGCCGGTTTGGTCTTTATCCGTAGAAAAAGACACCGGAGTCTGACTCTGGGGTATGTTATCCCGAAACCTAAGTAGAGATAAGCCAACGTCTAATACACGTTGTTGGGTAGCCTATTCCCATAATAATGGTGAAGTCTACATATTCGAAGTTGTAGCACAAAGCCTAAGGGAGTTCAT
>BQKN01000040.1:98720-143365 GCA_022839385.1 Asparagus kiusianus
TGGAAATAAAATATAAAATTCTTCCTTTCCAGAAACAAGGAATAGAATATAAAATTCTTCCTTCCTTGTTCAGGGAATAGAATATAAAATTCTTCCTTCCCACACCAACTCCTTTTCCAAAATTTATAAAATTAGGATTCACACGCATAGGAAGTTTATCCCGAATCCTAAGCAGGGATAAGTCTGCGCCTAACACGCGTTGCCGGTTTAGTCTTTTTCCGATTGAAAAAGACACCAGAGTTCGATTCTGGGGTATTTTATCCTGAAACCTAAGTAAGGATAAGTCCGCGCCTAACACGCGCGGCCGGTTAGTTCTTAGCCGTTGGAAAGAACACTCGTCCACATATTCAACATTGTGGCGGGTTGTTATTAATAACACCGAAATCCATGCCTCACACGCATGGGGAATTTTATCCTGAATCCTAAGAAAGGATATGTCGACGCTTAACACGCGTCGCCGGTTTGGTCTTTATCCGTAGAAAAAGACACCGGAGTCTGACTCTGGGGTATGTTATCCCGAAACCTAAGTAGAGATAAGCCAACGTCTAATACACGTTGTTGGGTAGCCTATTCCCATAATAATGGTGAAGTCTACATATTCGAAGTTGTAGCACAAAGCCTAAGGGAGTTCATTCCTTTAGCACAACGTCACATGCGGAACGGATTAAGATAATCTGCATGTAAGCCCGACTCAAACGGTAGTCGGTAAGAGCACATCAAATCCGTTAAAGGCTGAGGATTTGCTAAAAATCCTAAGTCAACGTCTCATACACGTTGCTGTTTAGTCTTTTCACAGGAGAAAGACGAGGTCTACGTATTCAATATCGTAGCACTAAAAGAGTTAACTCTTTTAGCTTAACGTCACGTGCGGAACGGATTTAGACAATCCGCATGCTAGCCCGACTCAAACGGTAGTCGGTAAAGGCTAATCAAATCCGTTAGAGGCTGGGGGTTGGCCAAAAATCCTAAAGCCAACACCTCACACGTGTCGCCGGGTAGCCTATTCTCGTAACAATGGCGAAGTCTATGTATTCGACATCATAGCACAAAGTCTCAGAGAATTCAATCTCTGAGCATAACGTTACATGCGAACGGATTTAAACAACTCGCATGCTAGCCCGACTCAAACGGTAGTCGGTAAAGGCTTATCAAATCCGTTGATGGCTGAGGGTTTGCCAAAAATCCTATGTGTATTGTGGTCAATCATTTCAAACGGAATGACGAATTATAATAAAGATAAAAAGGAAATTCACTAAAAGAGTCAAGAGTCAAAACACTCAGCAAACAAAATCACACATCGAGCCCGTGGCTAAAAATCTGCTGACTGAACTTAGACAGCTTATCATCATAAGCTTGGCTAAGCTCATCTCTAATGGACTCCTCGGTAGCGGCAGAGGTCTTCGCAGCAGTCTCCTCTGTCTCAACCAGCTCCTGCTTTAAGGATGTCAGCTCGTCAGATAAAGCAGTGCAGGTCTGCTGATCCTGTCCTCTCGTCATCTGGAGAATACCCAAGGTCTCCTCTTTCTCACGGAGTTCTCTTCTGAGCTGGTCTATCTGGGTCTCACAAGAGATGATGGAAGAGTCAAGCTCGGCAAGGGAAGATAATCTGGTAGCAAGGCCGGTCTCAACTCGAGCTACTCGATCTCGCCGCACCTGAACCTCAAGACTAGTAAGAACCTGAGTCTCGCGCAGTGACTGTAAACGGGTCTCCAGCTCAGCAGCGATAAATGAAGAGACACCGGTATCTCGAAGCTCACGAAACATCTGGAGCTCATGCTCTAAGCAGTCAAGATCGTCAACTATAGCCTTCGCCAAGTCTGGATATCCTGCTTCCCTTATCAAGTTGATTCTGGAATTAAGGAGAGGTTTAAACTGGTGAAGTGAAAGTCCGCCGTGGAAGAGCTTGCCGATCATAGCATTCACAAAGGAGAAGAAGGAGCGAACTTCTATACAGATGACGACCTTGTCAGGATCGTCGTCAGATAACAACTCCTTCACTAAGACATGAAGACGAGAAGAACGCCCTACACAAAAAAGGGAGAAGTCCGTCAAAAGTCTTAATAAGAAAAAGGAATAACACTCTTCAATGAGTTGACTTATACCTTCTTCCCCTTGAGCCGCTGGGGGTAGTGGAGGTGTAACGGCTGTAGGTGCATCAACTGGTGTAGTTGGTCTCACAGCCGGCTCAACAGGGTCTTTCTCAACAAAAGCTCCTGCCAGATTCAAAACAGAGTTCGCAGAGGCGTTACATTATAGTTACATTAGTCAAGATTGGCTAGTCCTATAATCAACTCAGAAAGAGACACATACCTTCAAAGGAACCATCCTCAGGATTTTCAGCGAAGACGGGCTCAGAAAACATATCCCCAGGTAACTGGTCATCGATCTGAGGAGAGCTATATATGTAGTGCATCATAGGAGTGTCCGCAAACAAGCTTCCCTCGTCAAAATCATCGATGGAGAAATCTGACATAAAAGGATATCAGTGCCAAAGAAGAATGAAGAGACTACAACTAATGGAAATGAGTTACCTCTCACGGGTGCATCAGCCTCTTCATTTCCAGGATTCGCCTCCTGCAAATTATCTGAAGAAGCAAGAAGTAGAGGACAGTTAGAGAATACACAAATTCATTCGTGTATTATCTAAAGAAATACAGTGTCAGTGTTAGATGTACCTGGATTCACGGAATCGGGTCCTACATTGATCTCCTCTCTAATGTCAGCAACCCCTGTAGGCCTCTCTACATGAGGTAGTGGGTCAGACTCATCGGGAGATACGGGAATAGGATCGGGACTCATCTCATTCTCTCCACGCACTCCTATATAGAGATAGAAGAGCATGAGTCAATGTTCTGAATAACCAAGAGAATGGTTCACAGGATGGATATTACCTCCGTCACTGGCAGGATCATCGCCAGCCAGGTCCATATCAGAAGCTCGGGAAGCTGCACGCGGCTTACGGGCCAATCTCTTCCGCCTAGCAATGGGGATCGAAGGTTTCACCTGGGGAGGAGGACGAAACTCTTCATCCTGATCAACTGTGGTCCCTAAAACATCAAACCATAGTCAGTTTCAATACTTCTGGAAGATAGAAGTAAAAGATGAATTGCAAACCTCGCTCGGAAAAGTCATCATAATCTTCGGGATCCCCGCCTGAAGCCTCGTCTGTGGAATGGAATATCCTCTGGCCCTCTTCATCAATCCGGCGAGTCTTGTTCCGCGCCCTCTGTGCTCGAGCGTTCTCCCGAATCCTAAGGGAATCAATCTGAGAAGCCTCCTCAGCCTCTATCTCTGCAATCGGCTTCACGGGGACAGTCTTGTTAGCTGCTAGTAACCACTTGCAGCTCAAGAAAGTAAGGTTCAACTGCCGATCAATACTCGGGAGACTGAACTTAGCACCAGTACAGCCAGTCACGGTCCACAACCATGCACGGAGACCGTCTACCAAACCACTATGAGTCCGAAACTGCTGACGAGGATTCCCGATGTAGAGCTGATCATAGCCAAACTGACGAGCGAATCGACAGGGTAGATATAGCTCTATGAAGCACTGATCCCTCACCCGAAAAGTCAGATAACCAGGCCTAATGTTCACCAGCCAATTGAAGCAGCCAATGTCTAAGTGAGTCCGATACTCTCTCGGCCTCTCATCATCTATCAAGCACTCGCCGTACCGGCCGGAGAACTGCGGAAAACAAGTGGAGAATGCCCAACACTTGTGGACCTGCAGCTGCTATCTGACATCAGAAAATCCTCGGCCCTCCCACCTGCCATTCTCAAGCAACTGTAGCAGGGGAACAGAGTGGTCTGTGGCGTTCGGCACCGACATCATATCCGAGCGGTGGAGGACGAACCAGGCCATCAGATAAGCGTACGGAAGCTCCACCTTAAGAGTGGGAATCTGACCTGGCAAATCGGTCTCCTTCCGTGTGAAGGCACCCGAAAGCTGTCGAAGTCCTCGGTGAATGTCAGCTACCATCACCGGAAGAAGTGAAAGCTCTTTCTTATAAGCAAGCTGAACGGCTGGGTAGAGCACCTCTAAAGGCAAGGCGTCACCAGACTGATATGGAACCACACACTTCTTCAACCAAATAGCGAGATAACCGGCAAGAAGAGTCATCGGTCGAATCGGTGTGGTCGCATGCCATAAGAAAGATCTGAATCTGGTCTTCGCAGGGAAGCCACCCTCAGGACTGCTAGTGGTGTAGGAGTGAGCATCAGTCTTCTTCAACAAACTGTTCACCTCTGAGGGAGTAAGTGGGGCCAACTCACAAATAGCCTCGCCAGAACTGTTCTCCAGGTTCTTGAACAAATAGTTCGCAAACTGCTTCAGACTCACGGAGGCCTTGGTCCTTTTTGCTAAAGGCTCAGACTGTGCCAAAGCAATGTGATAATGACAAGCGAGATCCCATAGAGTCTCATAGCGATCAGGCATGCGATCCTTCAACTGGTCCAATTCATGATTAGAGGGAAAGTACTCCTGGTATAACATCTGTCCCATGGGCAAGCCAGAAATCCTGTGCATCTCGTGAAGAGCCAAGCCCAACTCCCCCTGCCGGGTCAAAAAAGTGTTCGAGTCTGGATTATATAGCTCGAACAAAGCACAGAAATGTCTCAAACTGACAGGCAAGCCATACATGGTGGCACAGACGGCTGTATACAAACCGCAAGCGTGCAACTCCTCACTCCATCGGCTCAAAACATACGTCGTCATGCGACTCCACCAAGACTTGTCCAAAGAATGGACCCAACCATAAATCCTGTGACGAGTAGCAGGCATCTCCCGTCCTAGGGCAGCGAGGCGATTCCTCAAGGTCGAAGCAGTGGCGAGAAACTCGTTACGTGGTGGTGCATCTAGTCCCAACACTCCAGGATGCAATCCAGTGATATGACTCCTGCTCGAGCCAGGAGCTGCCTGATGAGTGACGTAGCCGCAATGAACACTATCATGATCCTCCGTCAAGCGCCACGACATCTCCCGTGTCACAGCCTGACGCCTGAGCTCAGTCAATGAGCGATGCCGAGGAATCTCCGGCAAGTATATGAAGCCACTGCCGGTCTTATGAAGCCACTGCTCAGCGTCAACAAATACGGCTTCAGGGTCGTCGACAGAATCGCCAAATAGGAAATCACTCTTCCGAAGAGGCTGAGTAGAGCTGGCGTCCTTCACAAAAGGCGCATCTGTGATCAGCTGACGAATAGCCCGATGACCACCTTCCCTCACCACTTGGGCAACCTCAGTCGACGTGCCCGAAGCAAACTGAGGGGTAGCTGGAATAGGAGAAGGATCGTCGGAGATCGAGTAATACTCGCCACGACGCCCGTATACTGCGTGGGACGAGAATGATCCAGAAGGGTACCCCATTGCAAAGTAGACAGTTAAACACTGGTTAGTCTCGATTATAAAAGGAAATTGAACTCATCTTAGCTAAGATAGAGTCATTGCCTTATAAAGGGTGAGACGATTTGGTCACATTGTGCAATCACAAAACAGGGTATGTCGACAACATATCCCTGCCTTATAAAGCGTAATGTGGCGTCAAATCGCCCCCTTTAATTTTGAGATATGGTTTTGACCAAGCAAAACATATCTTTAAAGCGTCGATCCTCACCAAGGAGAATCAAGGCTCTTCCCGATTGCCTCGCCAAGGAGAACAACGTGGGGGTAAAAAGGATCAATTTGAAGATTTTCAAGAAAAAAAAGGGGTTAATTTGCAAAATTCCCAAATATGCCAAAAAAGCGTCGATCCTCACCAAGGAGAATCAAGGCTCTTCCCGATTGCCTCACCAAGGAGAACAACGTGGGGTAAAAAGGGACCAATTTGTAAATTTACAAGAAAATAGGGACTAATTTGTAAATTTCCAAATACTGCCAAAAATAGCTCACCAGCATAGGAGGGAGGCACGCCATCAGCCGACATAGTAGGGGAACGACCTCTCGAAGAGCGCGACATGATGAGCTACAAAATAAATTAAGAGGTCAGATCTAGAAAAAAGATCACTTTTTTATCAGATCTACCCTCCTGAAAGATTAACTCGAGGCATCAAATTACACCCTCAACCCTCACATGCGATCCCACAAATGCATAAATTGAATTGAGCATGAAAAAGATTATAATTGTGGAGGATTTACCTGAAGAAAGGCTCGAGATCCAATAAAGAGGAGACCTTTTAGGAAACTTTCACCACGTGCTCGAGGGGCCTGAGAGGAGTTTTTTAAAAAATGGTTTTTCGAGGGATTTTTCAGTCCAAGATCAAAAGGAAGCCTAGATCCGGGATAACTATCAAGGTTTCGAGGAGAAAAGACGCTCGAGGGAAAAGAAAATAAAAAAAAGAGGGTTGAAGGGGGGCCGACCCTAGAGAAGAGGAAGAAAAAAAGAGAAAAAGAAAAAATGGACCCCTTTTTATAAGGTGAACCAAGTTGAACCGGACCAGACCAAGTTGAACCAAACCGGACCAGTCCAAATCAGTTCAAAAGAGACTGAATTAAGCGTCGAAACGACCTCAAATCAACTGAGGGTCTCATCCTTAATTTATTCCTGTCTCTCCCACACATTCGGAAGGAACGGAAGAAATTTTTTGAGCCAAATTATTACCTTTTTTGGCTCATTTTCAAGCCGGTTCAGCTTATTTTGAGCACGGAAATACTCCAATAAGGTATACGAGTATAAACTATTCCCTATTGTTATTGAGAAGTTCCTGGAGAATATTCTTCTAAAAATATTCTTAAGGATAACTCAATAACACGACGCCGGACAACACGGCACAAATGAAGACTCAACGCCAACAATCGAGGGTTAGTTGTACGTCGAACAAATGAGCACAAGCTAAAAGATTGGAAAATCAGGAATCGACTTCAAGTTCAAATTCCGACGACGGTCAGACAATAAATGCAGCACCGGAATCCTTACAAGCATTCGACAAAGCACCGAATAGCCTGAAGGAGTGAAGGAATACAGAACAAAAGTCGTTCCAGGTCCTGTTACACCGACAAAGGGTAGGGGCAATCATATCCAAAGTATTCCAGACTCTTCTATAAAAGAATAAGGCTGGAACACTTTGGAGGGGGTATCTGTAGGCGTATAAAATTGCCTATAGGTCCCTTAGCGTGGCTCGGCACGATGATTCGACAAATCAACAGACATTCGAGCGACAAGGCGATGAGGCACATGAGCAAAGGAATACGTTCGCGTGCGGAACCAATCCAACGGTTCAGAAAGTTAACGAATCGTCCAACAACAAAACGGACTTGAACTCAAACACCGAGGCAGATTTACTGCCAAATGAAGACTCGGGCTATCAAATCAAGACCCGAACAAACCAAACGAACAACCGAACGACGGGAAAACAACAAAACGGAACACACCCGGGGAACTCGGCCCAAACCGAACCAACCCGGGGTGGCTCGGCCAAAGCCGAGCCACCCTAGGGTGGCCCGACTCCCCCCCCTCTCTCTTGTGCACAAATGCACAGTGAAGAGAGGCTATAAATAGGGGGGTGGTTGTTCATTTGAGAGGACTTTTTTTCTGAACTTCTGAAGAGCCGAAACTCTGCCGGATTGTCACCTCAACTCGGATTTGTGAAGGCTTGGAGACTTGGACCCTCGGATTCAGTTCTTGGCGAGCACCCGCAACAAACAAGGCAGGAGTTCGAAGAGGCTAATCCTCAGATCTACGTTGTTCTACTCCGGATCTAAGCTTGGTTCTTAGATCCCGAGATTCGAGCGGTCGTTTCCTTGGTGAAACGATCCCTCCCGGCTATTATCTCCTTGGTGGGATAATACCCGTTATACCGCGTAGATCTGTTTGGATCGAGGTTACACGGTGGTCCACGGTAATCAACCCCGGCACAGGCAAACAACCCACAAAGCAAGTGACCGCAAAACAGGAGCTCGCGATCTGTTCGTTAAATAAGGAAAGTTGTAATTTTTCTTTATTTGTTTTGAATTTTGTTGTAACCGGCTCTTATAAAAAGACCGGATCTTTGTAAACGCAAAAAGTTGTTAACATTGAGTGCAATGAGTTCGTCAATGAAGAAGAATCTGATTTTTCCCGCGAACAGTCCAAAACCAAAATTTCCTCTCGATTCCTTCCATGAACGAGATGTTCACTTTCAAATTGAATGATCAAACCTTCCTACAGTTAGGATCATCTTGAACTCCCGCTTGGTCAAACCTTCCTATAATTAGGACCAAACCCATAATTCACTCTCGATAAATGAGAAATTCACCTTTAGTTTGGTAATCAAACCTTCCGACAGTTAGAATTATCCGAATCTTTTCTATTCTCAGAGTAGAGATCCCACTCTTAGTTTCACTCTTCAGATTCTCAAGGTGGAGATCCCACTTCGAGTCTCCTTTTCAACTAGAGATAGAATATAAAATTCTTCCTCTTCGAATTTGGGAGATAGAATATAAAATTCTTCCTCTCCCATTTCGGGTTCGTCTTTGCCCCAAGAGAAGACATCATCCTTCAACTCCATAATCTGTTCCTTACACGCGCAGGGAATTTTATCCCGAAGCCTAAGTAGGAATAAGTCAACGCCTAACATGCATTGCCGGTTTAGTCTTTCACCGATTGTAAAAGACACCAGAATCTAAGCCTGGGGAATTTTATCCCGAAACCTAAGAAGGGATAAGTCAACTCCTAACATGCGTTGCCGGTTTAGTCTTTCACCGATTGAAAAAGATACCAGAATCCAAGTCTGGGGAATTTTATCCCGCAGCCTAAGAAGAGATAAGTCAACGCCTAACACGCGTTGCCGGTTTAGTCTTTCATCAATTGAAGAAGACACCAGAATCCAAGTCTGGGGACTTTTATCCTAAAGCCTAAGTAGGGATAAGTCAGCGCCTAATACACGTTGCCGGTTAGTCTTTGACCGTAAAAAAAGATAAAAGCCCACATATTCGACATTGTGGCAGGCCATTATTAATAACGCCAAAATCCACGCCTTACACGCGCAGGGAACTTTATCTCGACTTCTAAATAGAGATAAGCCTACGCCTAATATGCGTTGCCGGTTTAGTCTTTCACCGATTGAAGAAGACACCAAAATTTAGTCTTTCACCGATTGAAGAAGACACCAAAATTTAAGTCTGGAGACTTTTATCCCGAAGCCTAAGTAGGGATAAGTCAGCACCTAACACACGTTACCATTCAGTTTTTGACCATAAAAAGAACAAAAGCCCACATATTCGATATTATGGCAGGTCGTTATTAATAACGCTAAAATCCGCACCTCACATGTACGGGGAATTTTATCCTGAATCCTAAGAAAGGATAAGTCAACACCTAACACGCGTTGCCTGTTTAGTCTTTCACCGAATGAAAAAGATACCAGAATATAAGTCTGGGGACCTTTATCCTGAATCCTAAGTAAGGAAGAGACAACGCCTAACACGCGTTACCGGATAGTCTATTCCCGTGACAAAGATAAAGTCTATGTATTCAAAATCATAGCACCAAGTCTAAGAGAATTAGCTCTCTTAGCACAACGTCACATGTGAAACAGATTTTAATAATTCACATGCTAGCCCGACTCAAACGGTAGTCAGTAAAGGTACGTCAAATCCGTTGATGGCTAAGGATTGGCCAAAAATCCTAAGTCTACGTCTAACACACGGCGCCGGGTAGTCTATTCTCGTAAGAAAGACGAAGTCTACATATTCAATATCGTAGCACTAAAAGAGTTAACTCTTTTAGCACAACGTTGCGTGCAGAACGGATTTAAATAATTTGTATGCTATCCCGACTCAAACGGTAGTCGGTAAAGACTAATCAAACCTGTTGATGGCTGAGGGTTTGCCAAAAATCCTATAAATGTAAGAGTCATTGACGTATCAGCTTCATTAGTTAGTCTCATGACTTAAGCATCCAACAATCTCAGGATAAGATCCATACATGCAGATGAATCAGGTTTAATAGTTGGTCCTGCAGCCTCAACATTTGGAACCGCCAGGCTCCAACGCCTTAAGAGCTTAAACTATGTAGACTCTAATAAATGTACGAGTATAAACTATGTTAATACCGGTCAACGCGTTGTGATGAAAGTCAACACCAACCGATGCAAAACCCTAAGGTCAACGCCGGGCAACACGTAGCTCTAGGTCAACGCCAGTCAACGCGTAGCCCTAGGTCAACATGTTGTGATGAAAGTCAACGTCGATCAATGCGAAATCCTAAGGTCAATACCGATCAACGCGTAGTCCTAGGTCAACGCCAGTCAACGCGTTGTGATGAAAATCAACGCTGATCGATGCGAAACCCTAAGGTCAACACCGGTCAATGCGTAGCCCTAGGTCGACGCTAGTCAAAGCGTTGCGATGAAAGTCAACGCCGATCGATGCAAAACCCTAAGGTCAACATCGGTCAACGTATAGCTCTGAGTCAACGTCGGTTAATGCGTTGCGACAAAGATAATTAGTTCAAAGTCAACTCAATGACACGAGCCAAAATCAATTCACCATTTTTTGATTCGAGACTTTGACGACGGTCAAGCGATAAACGCAGCGCCGGAAGAATTTTAGCTATACATATTGAATAGACTGAAAATCGAAGGAGTCAAGAGTCAAAGCTAACTACAGGTCCTCTTACACTGACTGAAGGTTGGACTGATCGCATCCAAAGTATTTCAGGTTCTTCTATAAAAGAAACGAGACTGAAACACTTTGGAGGGGGTATCTGTAGGCGTCAAAAATTACATATAGGTCCTCACACATGGCTCGAGATAGAGAGAAGATGATGAACGTCGC
The DNA here is from genome assembly GCA_022839385.1 of Asparagus kiusianus. Classification (NCBI taxonomy): domain Eukaryota; kingdom Viridiplantae; phylum Streptophyta; class Magnoliopsida; order Asparagales; family Asparagaceae; genus Asparagus; species Asparagus kiusianus. The sequence goes on from BQKN01000040.1 coordinate 109,471, forward strand.
TATCTAAGTCATAGAAGCTCATTTGACGATGACAAGCACATGAAGTGAGTCGACGAACCATGTGAAGCAACGGAACTTCGGAATAACGAAAACACGAATAGACCGGGAGCTTCACGTTACTTACGAAAGATGAAGCATCCCTCGTGTCCCGTCTATTTTACATGTGATTCAACCATGGAAGCTTATAGATCTCCTCGTTAACTTTTCAACGCATCTTGAACCACGTAATTTTGAGTTCAGACGATAAAGATATGACGAAAACGGATGGAACGCGTGAAACCAAGTTCAGGCCAAAGTTTGGCCAAGACACCAAGTGGACCAACATTATTTCTAAATCGCAAAATATTTCAAATAGACCAACATTGTCTCAAAATATTTTACATTTGCAAAATAATGTTAAAAGACCATCTATGTTTGCAAATGTTACTCGTGTACGAGCTAATGGTCCACAAAAATAAATGGATCTCTTTCATTGCACAAATTATAATCGGAAGGATCATTGGAATGAATATTGTTTTGACCGTGTTAGTGCAACATATGTGCCCAAGAAGATTCATAACCCTAGGGCTTTAAGCTTAAATGATAGGGGTCATGTCCCTAAACCTTTTGGTACCAAGAATACTTGGGTACCAAAACAAATTTGATTTTAAACTAAGAATTTTAGTGTGTTTATTTTTCTTTTTTCTTGGTTTTGAAAATTATACTTTAAACTTTTGAACATGAAAATAAATTTTTTCATTGATCAAATTCTTTTGCTTTCATGATTATTGGCTTTGTTTTGATGAGAGGTTTGTAGTTATATACCCTCCGGGTTTATTGGGTGTTTATTCCCAAATCTTGTTTACCGGATGCTAAAATATTTATGTAGATTGATACTAGCTCAAGAGCTAGATATAATTACCTCTCTTGATTTTTGAAAATCAATGATGATTTGGTTTTATGTTCTTATATGATTTACTTGCGATTTATGATTTCATTGGTTGATTTGTTTTCATTGGAAAACTTTTGCATGATTCTCATGTTCCTCTTTTGATTTCATAAATCTATTTTTATACATTATATTTTTATAGTTGTGTAATGAGACACTTCTTTCATAAATGATATATCTATATGTGTCCTCATTATCCTCTTGTATGTGAGTAATATTTAGCATATTTTTCATCTATGCTTGCTCACATGTTTTGCCTTGGTCTCCATTTTATATACTCCATATGGCATTTTGATAGGGGGAGTCTTCCCTTTTCTATTATTGTTTTTTATACTCACTCATGCATATTGATAAGGGGAGCTTTCGCTCTCTTCATTCTTTTGTTTTCCCCTTTTTGATGTTGTCAAAGGGGGAAATATTGTAAGTATATTATTTCTTGTTTATATGCATGATATATTATACTTTCTATATTCATTTCCTTTCATGCATATATCCTTTTTATAAATTATTTATCATCATCAAAAAGGGGGAGATTGTTGGCCTTCTTGTTTTGATGATGTTTAACAAACAATTTACTTCTAATATTGTTTGTCTAGTGGTTGTGCTTTCTTATTTATCCTAGGCAAATAACGAATTAGAGGTTGGATGGAATCGAGCATTCACGATCATATCAAATGGAGGTTGGCAGAATTGTGGAGTGAAGCGTACGCAATTCAAGTTATAGATTCAAGTTCAAACTTCATCCGCAAGTATACTAAGATAGAGCTTCGTTGAAGATCACAAGCTTGGGTAAATTTAGTTTTAGATTTATATTATGTGTGTTAGTACTTTAAGCTCAATCATATACACACATACACATTTTGGTTTTGTATATATATAGTTATATATATACATATATGTTTTGGTTTGATAGTTTTCAAATTTTAATATGAAACAATTGAATATAATTAGAAAACATATTTTTGTTTTATACTTACATGTATATATATGATTTTATCAATATCAATTTTATTTAGTTCAATAAAATCATGTTTTAGTGCATTATATGTGTATTTGTAAAAATACTATATTCATTATTTATAGACTTCATAACAATAGTTTACATCTTTCTTCAAGTCTATAAAATCATTTTGTATTGTTTCAAAATACGGTTAAGCTAAAATGTCAAAACTGTTATATTCGCATTTTCATGTTTTGGACTATTTTGCAAAATAATGATATTTTCCATTTGGGAGGTCCTTTTTAAAACCAGTCTTTGTAGCATGTTTATTATCATGTCTACAATCATTCTCCAAAGTTTTACATTTTTTGAAATTTATTTGATATTTTTAAATAGGGTTTTAAAATACGAAATCAACTTTCAAACCTGTTTTCTCATATGTCAGTTTATGATCGACCGCTACGGTCGACCGCGCCTTTGATTTTTCCTGCGAAGCCATCAGCAACTTTCGCGGTCGACCGTCACGATCGACCGTCAGCTTGAAAATTCCCACGGTCGACCGTCAAAGCTTCTGGAATTTTCTGAGCCTCGAAAGTGGCTCGCGATCGACCGTGAGATTTTCACGGTCGACCGCCGTTCACTCCAACGATCATTTTGTACAGAATCTAATTTCCGATTCTTTTGGTTTTTTGGTCATTTTTGTTGGGCTTTTGGCTGAGGTTTTGGGAGGCTATAAATACCCCATTGATCTTAGTTCTCATGGTAATCCAAGAAGTTTTTAAACAAGAGTTTAACAATGGTTTAAGTTTGTTTAGTGTTTGTTTAAAAGAGTTTTGTTTGTGAAGAAGTTTTACACAAGTGGAGGAGATCATCTACATTCCTTAGGCTTCATTTTAATCCATCTCTCCATCTTGTTTCTCAGAGAAGAATTTTTAAACTCAATACTAGCTTTGTATTAATTTTTTGTTGTTTATCATTTTTATTAAGCTAGTATTTTTAATTGAGTTTAGTTGATTTGATTTCACTCATTGTTTACACACACCCACTTGAGCTTATTGTATTTGCATACATTATATATTTGGGTTGGTGAGAGTTGTAATAATTGAGTGTGAGCTTTCATTGTGTTCTCATCCATATTAGAGAACAATCATTTATTGTAATTGTGCTTATTATGAGATTCACTTTGTAATACACTTGTACACCGAGAGAAGTGTGTGATGAGAGTCGGGGATCATCCTAAGAGGAGTGGCGTCGGTTGACGAACCTAGGGAGAGGTTGTATCCGAGCACTTGAGAGAGACACGTCTAGTTCAATACTTGAGAGGGTGTAGAGTGGGGTTACAAGAGTGTGTTAGTTGTAGAGTTTTCGTTAAACTAGAAAATAGTATTGTGTGGTGTAAACGTTATTCGGGTAAACGTAGAAAACCTGATTGTGATAGTGGAGATCTCCTCGAGGTGAGGAGCGGAGACGTAGGTCAAGTGGTTAGACCGAACTCCGTAATCATATCGTTTTGTTTGTGATTGCATTGGCGTTCTTATTCTTGTATTCATATCTTATATTACATTTGTGTATTGCACTTCATATTGCCCTATCACTTTGGTAGATTGTTTATTTCACCCTTGTGTTAGTTTGTATATCCTTGCATATAATTCATAGTATATCTCATTGCTAGGATATACCCCTTAGTTCATATTTGTAATGACCGTGAATTTTGATATTAGTTAAAATAATTTTTTGGTATTTTAAAATATTAATTATGATTTTTAAAAGAGTATTTGTATTTTTTTTCAATTTTCTACAATTTTCTTGATTTAAAAATCTAATTACATATTTATTTAAATGATTTTGATATTTATAAATTTATTTTGTGCGGTAAAAATTTCTAGAATTAATTTGTTGTGTTATCGGTACTACTACATATCATTTTAAATAATATATCGTATTATGAATATTATTATGAATTATTTTGTATAATACTTTGTATTATTAATTACATATCTTTGGTATAAATTGTCGTATTATTTCTACTGTTACATATTATCTGTCGTATTAGTATAACTTGTACGTTTTACTGTGTATATAATTACCCATAATTGTTTGATTTTAAATGTAAGTAAATATATTTTATTTATTAATTATTCTTGTTTAATTATACAATATGGGTATATTTCAACTATTTCGTATTCACTATTCTATTAGCACAACAGGTACGTTTTTATTTGTAGATAATTATTATGTAATTATTTTAATTTTTAAATACCCGTAATTATTTATTATAATTATTTTTGTTTTAATTATCTAACCCTAACCCTAATTACCTATATATATATACATATATTTGTTTTCCTGTTCACGAACAAGAAACCGCCGCCACCAACATTCTCTCTCCCTCTCTCTTGTTCTCTTCCCCGACCAACACCCTCTCTCCGTCCCGTCGCTAACCTCACGCCGCCGGCCACCGCATCCGCCTCCTCGACCCCGACCTCAGACCGTCGCCGACCAGCCGCACCCCAGCCTACCCTGTCACCGCTCCTCTCTCTCCTCTCCTCTTCCCCGACGACGAAACCTCGATAGAGCTCGCCCGCCGCCTCGAGCACCGCCAGCCCTAGGCCGCTGCTCCGACGACTGCGACCACCCTCAGATCCGACGCCGAGCTCCAGCACCTCCACGTCGCCGACCATCTCCTGCAGCCGTCCGAGCCGCCTCCGGCCACCACAGCAGCCATCCCCCGCCGCCCTCGTGCCTCTCTTCGCCGTCAGCAGCGCCTCCAGCGACCCGCAGCCTCCGCCTGAGCCGTCGCCGGCCAACTCCATCCCCCTACCCAAGATCCCCGCAACCACCAACGCCTCTCCTTCGTCACACGCCACTTGTTCGACAATATGCCGACGCAGTCCAGACCCGCCACAGACGTCGCTTGAGATCCGTCATACCGCGTCCACATCAGTGTCGTCGCCTCGTCGTCAGACCCCACGGTCTCGCAGGCAAGATCTCACATCCTTTGTATTGCCTTTACTATTTTTGATATACTGTTAATTAAGTATATACAAGATCCCGAACCTTGATTATTTCACGTTAATTATTAGTTTATCGTAAATTATTATGTGACTCGTTATTCAATTTCTAGATCTGTTATGAGTTAGTTAATTAGATTAGACTGTGATATGATTAGCTATAGTGTATATTATGATTACCTGCATGGGATTGCTTGACATGAATAGCTGTGTGGAAGCTTGTTGTGTTATCACTTAGTTGTTATCCAATAGGAGAGACTGTACATGAAGACGACTTCTGTTAAAAGTATGATTTATAAGCGTGCTTCAAAGCATGGCTATACTTGCTCGACATCGATATCCCGATGTGAGGAGTCCCGAGTTCCCTCGATATCGATATCCCGGTATGAGGTTTCTTTGATTATTATTATTATTATAGCATTGACTAGACGATGCACTCTTAATCGGACGTGTTGTGGGTCACGGTTATGTTCATAGTTTTACAGAAGTCGTTCCACGGTAACTCCATGGCTAGTGCATAATATTTCATGTACAGTTGCTTAATTAATATGACAAACATGGGGTTATAAAGGGGAATTGGACGGAGAATATAGCATGTATATAAACGGGCATAACACTTTCCTGTTATCGTGATATCGTGAGTGTTATATATGTGGGCCAGAGGGCCAATACTTGACTTGAAGGCGGCCCCCGGACGACTTTACGGGGACCTGATTATATACTTCAAAATATTCTTCCCCAATTCAAATAACATGTAAAATAAGAATAATATGCTTGCGTGCTATATGGTGGACCTTGTTAGTTTTGTTGAGATGTAGATCGGTGTTGTTCTTTCATACATAGATCGGGATTAATATTTAATTATCTACGATTTGAGACATATGGTATATACATGAGGGTTTCCTTGTTTGGATTATTTCGCTCGACGTACTACGTCTCGAGTTATAGATTTTTAAGTATTAATTCTATCTAGGGGTATGTCTTTGTTACGCGGATGATTATGGATTCTTATGATCGTTATACTCTAGTGATGGATTGCATCTAGCTTGTTAGCATTCCAGCTGCATGTTTCTATTTATTATTATTGTTATTGTATTGGTCATTCGACCGTCCCTATTCTCTTTGTGGGATCTTGCCGTGCGTCATGCACCTGACGTACACCTGTTTTCTCTGGTGTACGTCAGACTTAGGAGAAAAGCAGGTTCATCAGGAGCCAGAGGATTCACAGCATGAGTACCTTGAAAACGGTGTAGCAGAAGAAGCTGAAGCTTAGTTATTTGATCTAGTTTTCTTTTTATAGCATTTCTTCCCGCTGGATCATTGTATTTTATATTTTCAGTATTTCGTTCAGATAGTCTTGTATAAGGGCATGTTTGACCCGCATTTTATGTCTGGGATGATATTCAATTATGATATGTATTATTTTATTCTGAGTTGTCTTTATATTCTCGCTACTGTGATCGGGGACCTGTGACTTTGCTTTGTTTTATTTCCAGACGCTTAGCGTATTAGATTGAGAAGAAGAGGTCTAGCACTTATCTCTCCTCAGTCTAATACGTCGCGGGCTTGTTCACGTTCCGATTCCCTGGTATTTTGGGAAGCGGGGCGTGACAATATTGCTCATCCAAGCTCATATATATTGTTGTATTTCATACTAGCTAGGATAACTTATTAATTAATTTTAATTGGCATAAAATCGGATTAGATTAGCATAAAACACTAATCACCCCCCTAGGGTCTAACAAGGATATGCTGACGGAGTAAAGGGGTATCACTTGTGGGATCTCACTACCCGTAAGGTTATTGTCAGCAGAGATGTTATCTTTATAGAGAACCAACTACAAAGTGAAGAGAAATAAAGCTGTTCAATGAAGAACTCGGAGACTATATCTCTTCAGGTAGAAAATGATCCAAATTTTTCTAAAGCAACATCGGAGCATGATGGACAAGAACCAATCGAGTCCGAGGCTCCAGAAGTTCGAAGGTCAACTCGTGAGAGAAGACCACCGACTTGGCACTTAGAGTATATTTTGGAGATTAATGTTGCATATTGTCTTCTAACAGAGGATAAAGAGCCGTCAACTTTCTATGAACCCATAAACAACACAGATGCATCTTTGTAGATGATAGCAATGCAGGAAGAAATTGAAACTCTCCATAAAAATAAGATTTGGGTACTTGTATCACTATCACAAGGAAGAAAAACCATTAAAAATAAATGGGTCTATAAGATCAAGCGAAATGCGACAACCAAGTGGAGCGATATCGTGCTAGATTGGTGGTAAAATGATATGCTCAGAAAGAGCGTATTGACTTTAATGAAATATTTTTTCCTGTAGTTCCACTTACAACAGTCTGAATAGTCCTAACTATGAGTATCATATTTGACTTACGTCTAGAGTAGCTAGATATCAAAACAACTTTTTTCATGGAGATCTTAAAGAAGAAATCTACAGGCTCCAACTAGAAGGTTTTGAAGAAAAAGAAAAAGAAAACTTAGTTTGCATGTTAAACAAATCTCTATACGGTCTAAAGCAGGCGTCGAGGTGTTGGTACAAAATATTTGATTCATTCATTGTGAGCTTTGGATACAACAGACTTAATTCAGACCTTTGTGCATATTTCAAGAGGTTTGGTGAAAATAATTTTGTTATTTTATTGTTGTATATTAATGACATATTGGTTGCAGCCCTGAACAAATATCATATCAAAGAATTAAAAACACAATTAGCTAGGAAATTTGAGATAAAGAATTTAGGATTTGCAAATAAGATTCTAGGGATGTAAATTTACCGAGACAGAATTAATAGAAAGATTTGGCTTTCTCAAAAGAATTATTTAAAGAAAATCTTATGCGCTTTAACATGTAAGATTGTAAGTCAATTTCTACCGCACATCCTATTAATTTCAAGTTATCCTCCACTATAAGTCCTAGCAGTGAAGAAGAGATGATGGGGGGTGTCACGATTACCATATACATCAGCTATGGGGAGTCTAATGTTTGCTATAATTTGTACAAGATCAGATATTGCACAAGCAGTGGGTATGCTTAGTCGATACATAGCGAATCCTGGTAAAGAACATTAGAATGCTGTAAAGAGGATCCTAAGATACATTAAGGAAACATCAAATGTTGCATTATGTTATGGGGATTAGATTTTATTATCAATGGATATGTTGAATCTGATTATGCATGTGATCGTAATAATAGCAAATCCACTACAGGCTATGTGTTTATACTTGTTAGCGGAGCTGTAAGCCGGGTTTCAAAACTGTAGTCAGTTGTGACTACATCAACAACAAAAGAAAAAAAGTAGCAGCTACACAAGCTAATAAAGAGGTAATATGGTTGAGAATAATACTGGAGGAACTTAGGCATGAATAAAAGAAGATTTCTCTATTTTGTGACAACCAGATTGCTTTATATTTGGCAAGAAACCCATCTATTTTTTCAAAGACATTCGAGTTCAGTACCACTTCATTTGTGAGAAAGTGGAAGAAGAAATAATGGATACGCAGAAAATTCCCACCAAAGATAACCTAGCAGATTTTTTGACAAAAACAGTCAATACTGACAAATTTATTTGGTATCAATTTTCTTGTGGTATGTCGGAGATGTTGTGCGTAATTTTAAGATGACAAGATAGAAAGAATGATGTGAAGATATGACTCAATCAAATTAAGTGAGAGATTATCAGCCGTAATTTTTAAAAAAATAAAAAAGGTGGCGGACCCCAAATTAAATGCAATGAAAGAAGAGCTGCACCGAAAGAAGAAAGAAAAAATATTATACAATTGTGAATAGTATTTTCCCAGCCGCTATAAGTAGGTCCAAAACTCTTTAGGGGTGTTAGTCAATTGGGACATTTTCATGCAAAATGGGATAATTGTTAAAGTGGAATAATGTTTCGCTAGTGGGATATTTTAGTGAGATAACTAGGAACAATTTTGTGAACCGGGATATTTTGATAAAATAACGTGGGATAAATTTTTATAATCATGAAGTATATATTTATGCATTTTGAAGATATAAATACTATTTATGTATTTTAAACTTACTATTATTGATTAATAATTGCTTACAAGAATGTTCTTTACTATTAAATAACTTTTGGTTAGACTATAAGATATTGACAATTATTATTATGATGATGGTCTAATGATGGTGATAACCATAATAGGAAATAAGTAAATAAAAAAATAAAAATAAAAATAACAAAATAAATATGAGTTCTAGTTTTTTACCACCTAGTTCTAAGCTAAAACTTGGAATAATTTGAGAGACTAGAACTCTCATTTTTGTATAGAAAAATAAAAAAAGTGGGATAATTTTGTACCATTATCCTAATTCTAGTTTTGTTAAAATTCTACTTGATTAACACTGTAAAATTTTATTCTAGTTTTAGTTCTATGTGACTAACACCTTAAAATTTTGTTCTAGGTTTAGTTCTATGTGACTAACACCTTAAAATTTTATCCCACAGATTATCCCAGTTCTAATTTAAAGTTCTAGGTGACTAACCCCCCTTTAGGAAAAATCCATCCTAGAAACAACAACTCCACATATAGAAGAGTGAAAGAAAAATAGAGAGAGTTTCTCCTTGTTAAGAGAGATTGTAGCTCCAAAGTTTTTCCTCATAGTGGATTTTCTATCATTGCCCGTGATTTTTACCTCAATTCATTTAGAGGGTTTTTTCACGTAAATCTCTGTGTTTATTTTATTACTTCCGCTTTACTATTTGTTGTGATCCTGCTCTATTGGCCCTGAGATTGTCCCAACAGGGAATGTTGATTGGTGTGAGAGGTGACAAGATGATCTTCATAAGTTTCAATATTCCGTTGTTTTTACTTGGATCAATTTGTGTTAGTTTTCATTGACAACAATATGTTTTTGTGCTCCAGAATCAAAGATAGCATGCAGAAGATCTAGCTCCCTAAAGTCCGATTTTCACTATGCGTTATGGACAAAATAACAAAATACTACTAGAAAGTGCGAGTTTTATGTAAGTAGATTAATCTACAATGTATTATATGAATATGAATACTGGATGTTATATCCTTGTTATGATTTGATGCTTTGTTCAATACAACTAAACCTCCTTGTAAGACCACAGCCCAGAGTGTTGTCCAGAAGCTTCAAGAAGGGAATTATTCATTTTCCAGATAAGGCAAGGATTACAATTGAATTTCTTTTCAAAATGTGTAAAAAGTTTAATGTGATCCTTCATATTGCAGTCATGTAGATGAAACTTTTTTTTTTGAGGAAAAACAAGGGATATACCCTGTCATATGTATTAAGTCAAAAAGTTTTTACAAAAACAGGATACGAAGTGTATCCAAGAATTGGAAAATAGAAAAAATAGTTTCTCAATAATAGTGATATATGACTTTCTTCTTTCAAACATCCATGAAGGTGAAGAGTGGGTCTTGCCGTCATTCACCGTTGACATAGATATAAGAAAGAACCAAAGCCAGCCATATATATATTATTAAGAAACTAAGCTTACTATGGCCCAATTAAAAGGAAAAAAGAGACTACATAGAATATTTTTTGTACATAAAAGACAAAATATCCTCTTATCACCTGCAGTTAATCAAAAGCTTCTTCGAATTGGGTCTTCCACCAACTTGGCCATAATCTTCTGAGCTGCAGATCCACTTTGAGTGCATGTCCAGTCATATAAAGTGGATATTGCCAAGTTAATTATAGACTTTAAAGAGAACTGCATTTGATAAAAAATGCATTTGTTTCTTGATGTCCATAAACTCCAACAGACAGATGCAAAAATGCTTCGCCACAAAAGACCTTTCATACCATGCAGAGATTCTAATCTAAGTAAAAGTTCTTCCAAAGTGTCTGGCCATGAAAACGGAAGATAATAGCTCTTGAAATGTTGCCAGACTTCCTTAGTTATTGAACATGAATAAAACAAATGTTCTCTAGTTTCCAGTTCTAACCCACAGAAGGAACATGTAGTATCTGTTGGAAATTTATCAAATAAATTAAGATTATAGCTTGAAATAAATCCGAATTAAATAAGTAAGAAATAAGAAATTCAGGCCTGACGGGAGCAGTCGTGTATTCACTGCCCTAGAAGATTGAGAACCCGCCTATCGCCCTAGCGCAGATGGTTCCCTCCCCCTAGTGGTAAAAGCTCCCGGAAACGGCCGACCTCTGCACTCGGGCGAGAGTGCAGAGCTTCAGCTCAGATGAAGGAAGTTACCCATAAAATAAAACTAAGATGTAGATAAAAATAATATGTAGGGGAGAGAAGAAAAACAAGAGAAATCTGTTGTATATTTTTTCTTATGATTTTAAGCTTAACATACGGATATATATATAGGGTTGGAAAAGACGTTACAAAACCCGTAATTAATTCTGTAACGTTCGTCATAAATTTTGTAACGTTCCCCATAATTATATAGCCGTTACACATATTTTTAATTGCTAATTAAAACATGTTTTAATTATAAAATTTTATTACTATTCATGAAGCCAAAATTGTCTTTTCTTAACAAAATATCTAACAGTCCCCCAAAAGGCAATATTGACTGAAGACTCAGAAATCAATAAATAAATCAAGAAATTATAAAACAAATATAGGTTGGGCAACCTTTCATATCGTGAATTCGGGAGAGGTAGCTTCCGGCTTTGAACATTTTCTTAGTGAGTTCATCACCATCTGTGGGACATAATGGACTAAGCCTTGAATTAGGCCCCTTTAATCAGGTATTGATGAAAACACAAACAATATGTTTTATCTATTGAGCAAAGCGGGTTGAGCGTTAAAGGCCATGCTCACAATAAACCGACTCATGAGAGTTTCTAGGGGTTAGCCCAGCCCCCCTAACCGCGGCCATCACAGTTCCTCTCACGTAGGTAAGTCCTCAAAGGGTACTACAGCTGTTTATTTAATACCCCCTATAATACACACGTTGGACTTATTAAGAGTAAAACTCAGTCTAGCCAGCTGTATCATAAGAGCATCGTCATCATAGAGAAGGGGTAGTAGCACAAGCTACATAGTGATATATGAATATATCTGGGTCAATGCTCCACACGAGTGTCACTAGTCCAGCTTGTTTCTACCACATTGAACCAACATTGGGACTACGTCTCCAAATAAGGATTGGGTTGCCGCTGTCAGTGACCTCATCTATGGGCTTAACCCCATCTCCCTCGATGAATCCAGAACCACACTCCTGGATAGACCCATTGTCAAAAGGTCAGCAAGATTCTTTTCACAGACTTTACAAAGTCTAGAATCACAACTTTGCCTAGCAGGCGTTGTATTTATTTATCAAGTTCTTATTTTGTAATTAGTTCATCATATTGTTTGAAATTAACATTAGGTCATGGTCTATGATCATAAAAGATCATAGTCTATGTCTGAAGATGTAAACACATAGTGTTTGTGCAGATTAAGACTTGACCTTAATATCTGAACATTTCAAACTAATGTGGAACTAAAATTCTGCAGTTATGCATATGCACATACATGAATAAAACTAATAATAGATACATGCAGAGCATTCAAGAGAACAATATATTTCATACTTCATAATTCATATGCATAAAATTTTTAAAAATTCTTCTATTATAAGAGGTTACAAATTGGTTGTCTACAAAGGAGACCATCCAAATTTAAATCGGTTGCCTACAAATGAGACCTTCCAAATTTAAATTGGTTACCTACAAATAAGACCTTCCAAATTTAAATTGGTTGTCTACAAAAGAGACATTCCAAATTTATGTTGCCATTTTCTAGTACCACCTCTTATACAAATAATAATAATAATAATATTTGTACATACGTGCTTTAAATTTTACAAGTGCATTCTTACATAAAACCTTGTAATTAATCATGTAACAAATGCAAGTAATCTAAAAAGACATATGAACATTTATTGCAATATCCATCAAAATGCAATAAAAGTGATGAAGTTTACATTTGAAGATTTGAAATATAATCCACCATATAAAATAGAATTTTAAAAGATGCACCTCTTTGATTTGGCTCGCTCATATATTGATCATTTATCATTAGGCAATATATGATGCAAGAAGCGTAATTAAATAAATGCATATGAATTATTCTCATAATTCCGGTCCTCTTATTCCAAACCAAAAACTCATAAAGTGAAAAGATTAAAGTTTTACCCGGGTAGTTAGCCAGGTAAGAATAGTAATAGAGGTTGATCAAAGATCAATTAAGTATCTCGTTCCTTGCAGAGCGCGTTACGCAACCCTTAAACCTTGCCTTAGACACCAACTAATCCAAAAAAACTTGAATCGGTTCACTCAATGAGTTTTTGTTCCTTAACAGTATATAGAAACTTTAAATTATTTCCTGCAATCATTTAAATTGCCTAGCAATTATACTGCAAACATATGTTGGATAAGGCCGAGGAGGGGTTTACCTATTGATGTTCGAACCTCATGATTTTCATGTCTTGAGAGTAAAAACCCATCTGCTGCAGACAACTGCCACAGAAGTTGCTGAACAAATTTGCATTCACTTTTACCACCTTCTGTACTAAACTTACTAGATGCATAAATACACTAAAGTATGGAATTATTAATAGAAGGCACCATATTATTGATAGCTTAAAGAAATAAAAGTATTAAACCATGAACAAATCCAGATATTTCAAAGCATCTATGCATCCAGAGTTTGTTCTCTTTATTCTTGTCAAAACTATGCATATGAAATTTTCAAGAATAAAAATGTGCATTGCTGCAAATTTATAGCATGTTTCAAATGCGTGCATATTCACTAGCACAAGGGGATAAGGGTAGGTTTTAGATGATTCTAACAAACATAAACTAGGCTTTTAGAAACCAATAAAGGTTCTTTGATATTCGTAACTTGCAATAGTTATTGATTATAAAACAACTATAAGATAAATGTACTTAATTGTTAAATTAAATTAACAGAAATATTTAACTATATTTTTTTTTTTAATTTTTAATTTTTTTTAAAAATAACCAAAACTGTTTAAATAAATAGTAATATTTTTTTAATAAAATGAACAGTAACAAAAACTATTTTTTTAAACAAAAAGTTAATTAATAGATAAGAAGTTTAGAATAGTAACAACAAAATATTTTATTATTTTATTTTTTTAATTCGGATGAACAGTAACTATCTCGAATGAATAGTAACTTTAAAATAATCGGATTTAAATCAAAAGCTATAAACTTCTCAAAAGCTATAAACTTCTCAATCTTCTAGATTGTTGGAAATTTATCAAATAAATTAAGATTATAGCTTGAAATAAATCCGAATTAAATAAGTAAGACATAAGAAATTCAGGCCTGACGGGAGCAGTCGTGTATTCACTGTCCTAGAAGATTGAGAACCCGCCTATCGCCCTGGCGCAGATGGTTCCCTTCCCCCTAGCGGTAAAAGCCCCCGAAAACGGCCGGCCTCTGCACTCGGGCGAGAGTGCAGAGCTTCAGCTCAGATGAAGGAAGTTGCCCATAAAATAAAACTAAGATGTAGATGAAAATAATATGTAGGGGAGAGAAGAAAAACAAGAGAAATTTATTGTATATTTTTTCTTATGATTTTGAGCTTAACATACGGATATATATAGGGTTGGAAAAGACGTTACAAAACCCGTAATTAATTCTGTAACATTCGTCATAAATTTTGTAACGTTCCCCATAATTATATAGCCGTTACACATATTTTTAATTGCTAATTAAAACATGTTTTAATTATAAAATTTTATTACTATTCATGAAGGCAAAATTGTCTTTTCTTAACAAAATATCTAACAGTATCTTCTTGCCAGCCTTTTAATTGTAGAACCTCCTTTGTGTGCAGTTTGTTATTTGTAAGAATCCAAATGAAAATACAAACTTCTGATTGAACAATGGGGTTCTAGATAACTTTGTAGATGGGGCTTGAAACATCTCTCCAATTAAGAAAACTGTAAAGAGACTTAACCGAAAATTGTTTATTTGAAGTGAGACACTAGTATGCATGATCTACAATAGTAGAAGGATGAAAGTCCTTGATGAGATTTAAAAGAGCAATTTTCTCTGCTTTTTCACAAGGAAGGATACTTCTTCTCATTAACAAATACCAATGCCAATCATTATCATAATAAAAACCTTGGCTCTTGAAGGGAATGTCAATGCTAATTGCTATCTTTTTCATGTAGATGAAACTTTGTTACTAAGCAACTTTTTTTAAGACTATATATTATGCAAAAAAGATGAATTAAATGAAGCAGATACTGAAGAAATGACTAATGAGTCTCGCAGTCAGCATGAATCTTTGATTTATTTCATGGTTTATAAATAGGACCCAAGAAATCACAAAAGTAGAATATGTGCGAGGGTAACACCAAGGAGAGTTATCAGCACCCACCGTAATTTTTGGAGACAAGTGTTTGATGAGGAAATTCAGTATTGTAAGGGTCTTTTCGATTCTAGACCCTTTCATTTTTCACATTTTGAAGTTACTAATTAAAATTGCTACTAGGTCTCTCAATTCTTAAGCTATTTTTAAATATACCCACTCTAATCAGGAGTAAACCTGGCAATTGAAGGGATTAATATGGAAGAACCTATAAAAATGGGTGAACCTAATAACAATTTTAACGTTTTAAAGAACAAATTTCAAAATAACTTGAAACTTGAGGTACTGATGGCAATCACCATGATTTCAGGGGCTAATTTCAAACTATAAAAGGGTAAAGGGACTTATGCCGAGAAACCCTATCAATAACTAGTTATGGCTATAGATTACTTACACTAGAAAATAAAATAGTCAAAATCTTACACTAGAAAGTAATATTCGAGATTAAGATGTGAATACGTCTCTCTCTGAACCGCGAAATCCTGTTCATAAATGAATGTATTTATCACATCTATACATAGTCTAAAAAATGGTTACCCTCTTTAAGTCATACATCCTACCGCTAAGTGTTACATAGCTCTATGCATATTTATACACATATATGTATACATTTATGCACATATACATAGATGCAATTGGACAAATTTATCCTAGCCTGTGCGAAGCAAAGGCACCGGTGCACCAACAGGTCTCCGGACCACAGTATTGCAATAATCCAAGAGTTCGGGTACTAGATCATGTTCTTCTCCACCCTCAGGGAACAGCTCCCTCCAACACCCGGCCTCCAATCTCTTGACATTCTTGCAGCATCGGTCCTCCCACCGTGCTGAACGATTCTTCTGCTCAAGGAAATCATACACATTGACTAAACACTCATCTAGCCCATCTTCGATCAATTTCTCTTGGCAGGCCCCGGTATCATAGAAGTCTTTGTCGTCGGCAAGGCAGAAGGAGGTCGATAGGGCTATGACTATGAACATTGCTAAAGAAATGTAAAAATTGGCCATATATTGTTTGTTGAAATATTTATTTTGTTTAATTCGTTTTTGTCATTAGATTGAGAGGAATGGGGTTTATATAGCTAAGGTTATGTCATAGTAATTAAGATTTTAATTGCTAGTATGTTACATAGGTCATACAAGGGAATAAGTGATTTAAGATTCATTAATTACGAACAATATGGAAAGTTACGTGTTATTTAAAAAAAAAATTCTAATAAAGCTGGCTGAGTGTTTGTATAAGTTTCGTACGCTCATGATCCTAGTTTTAGCTTGTGTACGTACATAGGTTTTGGGGCTTTTAGTTCTGTGTGGTTATAAAGTATCTTATCACAAATGACAACAAATGACATGTTATCTAAGGAAATGGAAGAAATGAGAAACTATGCGTATTTTGGGAACTAAGAATTTATAAAATTTCTTCCTATATGCCAATTTCATATTTTATTTTTCTAATACTTTAATATCACCAAATTGTTCCAAGCCTGCAAAATGATTTGTCGATTGTCACGCACGCACACACATTACTATTGACTAGTTAATAAATAAATTTACAATTATTGATTTGGCCCATTTTATTTGACACTAAATGCTAAAATTATGACTGTTTTGAATACTTTCAATTTTTACTACATTAATTAAATACTTTCAACAGAATAATAATTTGTAATCGTATTGTTTTTAGTTACAATTCAAACTTAGACCTAAAGTTGCATGAGTCGCAGCTTCAACTGGATACCTTTTTGCAACCACAATTACAATTGTATTTATCAACCAAGATTACTTGCTTGCACTGAAGTAGGTAAAAATAAATAAAATATAGAGACTAATGTGAAAGAAATATGTTTGTTTCTATGGAAAAATCTACTTTTTTTATTTTCTTAAATGTTGCGCCTATATGACATTCCTATTTTTAATTAATTAATTAATTATTTATTTATTTATTTATTTTGCCCCTTAAGGTGTAGAAGTAGTTCAAAGTAGCTGAAATGCATGCAAATATTAGTTTTCCCCCTCATTAGCCTTTCTCTTTATAATTCTAAAATCCAAACGGAAAAAGTAAATGAAGAAGAAGAAGCTAGTACTATGTCCACTATTTTAAACAATGTCTAAAACAAATAAATAATTTTTTTCTATTTAAAAATTTAAAATTATGAAAGTTACTTCTTTGATCTACTTCTTATTTTTATTTATAAGTATATACTGTTAGGTCTCATGTTATGAGCCTACATCTTCTAATCTTGTTTTGATGATTACAAACAATTCCTAATATTGTTTTGTAAAACCCCGTAAATTTGAATATTTTATGATAAATAATGATAAATATGTTATATGGTAAAAAAATAATATATTTTGATGTTTTGATATGATAAGAATTAATTTGAGATCAATTCAATATATATTTGTGAAAATATGAGTGCAAATGCACAAAACATGCACAAAGACCAAGAGTGAAAATCTGGGAATAATGATCAGTTATGAGTTTTTATATTTTTCACACCGATATAGTTAGAATTTGGAAAAGTGTAAGAGACCAAAGTTGTAGGTCTCTTCAGCAGCTTTCCAACAAGTCTTAGATCACCTCATTCTGAGGTCGGATGAGAAAGTTATAGTTAAAATACCGAAGGGATATTTTCCTAGTCAGACTAGGTTTCCTGGTTCGGGTCTAACAGGTTTGTTTCGGGTTTGCCTCTATAAATACCTGTATTTTTCACGAAAATTCCTTTCTTTTATCATATCTAAGAACCCTAACAGCCACCAAACCCTCATAAACCCTATTTTGAATTCTTGGAGAAGATTTGAGGCTTTCAAGTTGTGTTTTGTTGATTTTTGGCTTTTGGAGTGGAGATCTCCTTCGATGTTGCTTCTAACAAGTTTTCCTACAACCCCAGGCGAGTATCATCTCTACTAATCCCCCTCCCAGTTTTTAAAATATTTTTGAAGAGTTTTTAATGAGTTTTATAGAGCCTAATCAATTAATTTGTGTATAAAAATTAGATCTTTTGTATATATGTATAAAGACTAGGTCTTTTCATGTTAAAGAGATTAAGCATGAATTTACAGAAGTGTTTTAAGATCTGAAAATAATTTAAAATATTGTTTATCTGAATTTAGATATCTTATTCTTCGTTTTAAAGTTTCGTGCATGATTGAAGGTTTACATATGATTTCTTATGCAAATAATCATGCTTGTTATGTTCTGTAGAAAATCTGCTGCACAAGTAAAATGTTTGACTGGAAATTAGAAATATCATATGAACTTCAAACTGAGCCAAATCAGTGTCAAATGATAGCTATGTGAGTCTAGTTTCCAAAACGAAAAACTATTCTAAAAAAGAGTTTGTCCAGAGAAAGATATTCTTAATTTACTAATGATATGTCCTGCAGAAAACTGCAGATGTGCTAATTTGAAATAAATTATTATATTACGTAAATGTTTCTTGAGTTTCGCTCTTGTTTGTTATTTTTTGAGAGAGTTTCTCAATCTTGTACTGTTATATACAATGCTTAAGAGTTGTTTAACATCTGGATGATGATGAACACCAGATATGGACACGCACACCGAGATATGTGCACGTACACTTAGCACTTAGATTATGTTGTGTTAGCATACTTTTTATCGCACGTTGAGCTGATGAATACATATGAAAGAGTATCGTTATTATATGTATCCGGGATAGGGAGATAAAACCTATTGCCGCAGAATGATTGAGTAATAGTATTACAACAGTATCGTTATTATATGTATCCGGGATAGGGAGATAAAACATATTGCCGCAGAACGATTGAGTAATAGTATTACAACAGTATCATTATTATATGTATCCGGGATAGGGAGATAAAACCTATTGCCGCAGAACGATTGAGTAATAGTATTACAACAGTATCATTATTATATGTATCCGGGATAGGGAGATAAAACCTATTTCCCGCAGAACGATTGAGTAAGAATATTACAAAAGTATCGTTATTTCATGTATCCGGAAATAGGGATATAAAACCTATTTGCCGCGGAACGATTGAGTAAGAGTATTACAAAAGTATCGTTATTATATGTATCCGGAATAGGAAAATAATAAACCCTATTACCGCAGAGCGATTGAGTAACGAGCATTACAAAAGTATCGCTATAGTACAAGATGATGCACACATTGATATTTGATCAGTTGTAGGCTTTACTTCCATGATAGATTTTCCGGTGAGTAGGGTATTTCCTATGAGTAGGGTATTTCCTTTGAGAATTTGATACACCCGTTATGGACGGCAGATATATTTGTTTTAGCTTAGTTGGTATCCTCTTATATTAGAGCAGGTCACTCGGACGTAATTCGAGATGAGATGATTATTCTTTATATTGGAGATTGGAGTTTTTATCATTGATTATTTGTTATTCATTCATAGAGAGTTATATGAATGATTTGATATATGTATGTACTGACTCTATTTTCTTATATACTCCTACCCCTTCCCCTGGGGAGAGGTAGTGATGATCTCGCTAGCGCTTTGACGCTCGTTGTTTCCCCCCCTTTCAGGCAGCGAGTCTGGCGCACGGAGAGTCGCAGGTTGATGGGACTTCTTAGTTATCCATTTAGTTACTTATCATATTTTGTAGTTATTGTAGAACTCCACATGTTGTTGATAAATCTCAGAATCTAGATTGGTATTTTGTTTCATAGAGTTGAGAGCTATTGTGAGACTTTGTTTATGTGACTCATTGTATTTGAGATTCAGTTCAGACTCGGAGATATGTCTATTTGGGCTCATTATTGATTTTTCTTACACTTCTTCTGTGTATATCCAGTGTTGCCCTATTTCTATTTTTACCTGTCTGTACCTTCACCTATTTATTATTTCCACTAGAGAGATAGTGATTGTGATGGTGAAACTTGTCATAGCATGGTGGTTGGTGCTTGGCAGGTTTGACAATCCGGGTTTCACCTAGGACTGCAGCCTTGTGTGAACCCTGGGGCGTCACAGTCTAGTGTTTATATTTTCTTATTAGGTATTCTAGACAAACAATATAGTTGGAGGATGGATGGATTAGAGCTTTCACGATCATATCCATTGGAGGATGGAAGGATATAGTGGAATGAAGCTCATGCATACTCGTTAAGATCCAAGTTCAAGCTTCGTCCATGTTTACCAAGACAAGCTACAAATGAAGATCTATCAAGCTTGGGAAAATTAAGTTTAGGGTTTATATAATGTGTGTTAATTCTATAAGCTCAAATATACACACACATTACATTTGTGAATTTTCATGAAAATAGGTGTTTTTATGTAAAATACATTCAAATATGTTTTGGGCTATACAAACTATGCTAACATCTTTTATTATGTCCATAAAATAATTACACAAATTTTCAGAACTTGATTTGAGCTAAAATGGTAAAAACAACATATTTGAAAAACATATATTTTAGCACTTTTGAATATTTCTGAGTTTTCACAAATGATAAGAGCAAATTGAAAAATTCCTTTTCCAACATGTTCATATTAATGTTTATAAACTTTTTTCAAATTTTTACATTTTTTAAAATTTATTTGCTATTTTTAAATGCACTTGAAAAGTTAGATTTTTGACATGCACAGTGTCTGTGCATGTTCATAAGTCGACTTATCAGGGTTGATAAGTCGACTTATGAAATGCTCTAGAAAGTGCATTTTTTCTCTGTTAAGTCGACTTGTTTTAAAGGTAAGTCGACTTGTACTAAGTCGACTTATAAACTATCATTCTGCATGTGTTTTTCCTTCTGTCAAGTCGACTTGTGTCACCTGTTAAGTCGACTTATATATAGCCGTTTGCACAGTAACGGCTAGTTTTCAGATTTGATTATTTTAATATTTTATGGCATTTTGTTGGTTTCTTGGGATGGTTTCTTCAAGCCTATAAATACCTCTTTGCATTAACTATTTCCAATAACTATAGAGAGTTTTAAACAAGTTTTAAAAGAGATCAAAAGATTGTTTAGTTTGTTTAGGGTTTTTGTTTACAAAGGAGGAAGCTTACGTTGTCAATTGAGGGATTCATCCTCAATCTTCTTTATCCTCTCCTTTTGTTCTTATAGAGAAGTTTTCCTAACTCTATTCTCTAGCAATTCGTTTTTAATTTTTATATATAATCATTGCTAGTTTGTTAATTGAGTTAGATTTTTTTTATACTCATTTATCACACACACCCTATTTGAGCTTGTAGCATTTCATACATCATATATTGGGTTGTGGAATTGTGATTTGTGAGATTGAGCTTACATTAAGTTCTCACCTATTGTAGAGAACATTTTATTGTATTGTGCTTAATTATGAGTTACACATTGTATCACACTTGTACACCGAGAGAAGTGTGTGGTGAGAGACGGGGTTGTCCCAAGAGGAGTGGCATCGGTAGTAATGCCTAGAGGTAGGTCGTAATTCTGAGCACTTGAGGAAAACATGGGCTAGAGACCAACACTTAGAGGGTGTAAAGTGGGAGTGCAATTGTGTGTGTTGTAAAGTTTTCGGTGAACTAGAAAACCAAATTGTGAGGTGTAAACGTTGTTCGGGTGAGCGTAGAAAACCCGGTTATGATAGTGGATTTCTCCCCGGGAGTGGGGAGCGGAGACGTAGGACGGAAGGTCCGAACTCCGTGATCATCTTTGTGTGTTAGAGTTTGCATTGGCGTATCTTGTGTGTCTATTGCTTAGTCTATTTTTTTCGCCATTGCTCATTGTTTACATTGCCCTATCACATTTGTTTTTGCTTATCCTTGTGTATCTCATTGTTAGGATATTGCACTTAGTTTATATTGCTTATTCTTGCTCATATTACATTGTATATCTATCTTGCAAGAATAATTTATTAATAAGTTTTAATCGGCATTAATATCTAATAAGATTAGCAATAACCCTATTCACCCCCCCCTCCCTCTAGGGTACTTTCATATACTTCCTATTATTGATTTATGCAGGGGAAACATAGATGGTAAGGAAGAGGGGAAACTTCTCAATTTTCTTATATTGATCAAGGATAAGCGCCTTATTTGTACTAGGGATCTTTGCATATATAATCCTCAAATGTCCCATATTTGCATAATTATCCCTCAGAATTCTCTCAGATTGAGTTTTTCTTCTACCCCTCCTACTAAGAATTTAGTTTTTAGACTAGAAATGTCACAACCTTATTGGAAATTTATAGAAATATTTTAGCACTTAGCCATTTTAAAACCGACATTATTAGGCAGAGAGAATAGAAAAACCCAATGTATTCTCGTATCTACCATAATTATGGAAGGATAATTACAATCAATAACAATATGTTCTTGTATCTACCGTAACTGAACATGTCCAATCTGCACTATCAATGATACAATTATGCATTGCTCCTTCCAATATTAGCCTAACACATTTTGTACATGCGTAAAGCGCGCCTTGATTTGTTCTCCTCATATGCTCCAAGATTATGAAAATGATAACCACACTATAACTTCTATACTACTTCCACACTATGCTGATGTGGCTCTGATGTGTTGGTGCTGATGTGTACTATGTTAATTCTCTATTAGCTGGAAATAGAGAGTTGATACAAATTTCAATTTTCTAAAAAAAAATATTTCATCTTCTTTTCCTTTCACTTCTGTTCATAGTTCCATATCCTTCACAACCAGAACATGATCATCTCTACGGTATGAGATTAAAAAACATTCAGAGCCTTTTACTTCATCATTTCTCCAGTTGACCAATGGATGCATTGAAGTAGAACTGTCAATGGTTTTGTTAAATAAACAAATTGATGGGAACGGGGTCCATCCCCACGATGAATTAATATGGAGTTAATCCATGGAGATTTTGTGGTTGACTACATGCATGCATTGATAGAGTGTCTTTCCGCATGCATTGGGAAAAAGAAAGACTAGTCTTTGGACTTCCCCATGCAATGAATGTGGTGTACCCAAGAGGCATATCCTCCCTATAAATAGAAGGGAGATGGTGAAGGTTGAAAACAAGAAGCAAGAAGAAGAACCACATACAAATCTGTAATCCTCAAGTGAGTTTGAGAGAAAGTAATCCTCAAGTGAGTTTGAGAGAAAGTTGTAGGCGTGTAAAATTGCCTATAGGTCCCTTAGCTTAGCTCGGCACGATGATTCGACAAATCAACGGACGATCGAGCGACGAGGTGACGAGGCACGCAAGCAACGGAATATGTTCGCGTGCAGGACCAAACCAACATTTCGGGGAATCACCGAGTCATCTAAACAAGAGCGAACTCGGTGATATAACGATCGAATCAAGATCAATCCCGGACTCGAATTCAGAAACGGATTAACTGCCATATTTGGATCTAAGTCAAGGAGTCGATTCCAGAAACCGAATCAAATCCGAACGACGGAGAACCGGAAACACCTGAAAACGACTAAACGAACCAACACCCGGGAACTCGGCCGAAACCGAGCGAACCCGGGGTGGCTCGGCCCAAGCCGAGCCACCCCAGGGTGGCTCGGCCATGGCCGAGCCACCTAGGGGTGGCTAGGCTCAGAACTGTGCATATGCACAGTTCTGAGTGCCTATAAATAGGCCAGGTGTTTGTTCATTTGAGAGGACTTTTTCTGAAACTTCTGAAGAGCCGAAACTCTGCCGGATTGCGACCTCAACTCGGATTGTGAAGGCTTGAAGGCTTGGACTTCCAGATCTACGTCATTCCACTCCGGATCTAAGCTTGGTTCTTAGATCCCGAGATTTGAGCGAGCGTTTCCTTGGTGAAACGATCCCTCACGGCTATTATCTCCTTGGTGGGATAATACCCGTCACACCACGTAGATCTGTTCGGATCGAGATTGCGCGGTGGTCCACGGTAATCAACCCCGGCACAGGCAAACAACCCACAAAGCAAGAGACCGGATAACAGGATCTTGTGATTTGTTCAATAAAAGAGAGAAGTTGTAATTTTGATTTCTTTGTTTTATTTTGATTTTCATTGTAAGCCGGATCTTATAAAAAGACCGGATCTCTTTGTAACGCATAAAGTTGTTAACTGAGTGCAATGGAATCGATAATGAAGAAAGACCCAACTTTTCCCGCGAACAATCTGGCGACCACAGTGGGAGCCACCGATCTCGCTGCCGAGATCGGAGTGTCGCAGCCGCGGATCTCGATCCCGGTCGTGGAGGAGGTCGAGTATGAATTCGACCAGCAGAAATACGAGGAGTACGTGTCCTCGTCCGGATCTACCTCCTCCCCTAAGTCCAAGAAGTTCCAGAAGTTCTCCTCCAGGAGAAAAGTCCGTTGGTGTGATGAAGCTGAAGCCACCAACGACGACCTCACCCCAATCGACGCCGAAGCTGCGTTGAGTGAGGCCCTACCAACCTCAAAGAAGGTCAAATCCGCCATTGAAGGCGTGGTGACTCTCTCCAAGAGAGCCCGCCAGAGGCAGCGTCAACGCCTCGCGAAGCAATTCGCCAAGGCCATGGAGTCCGTTGACGGGGTTCGCTATCATGCGGATCTGAAAAACAAACGAGGCAAACAGCCTCAACAGCAAGTGAAGGGTGGTTCCTCCAAACCGTCGACAATGGAGTGGGTCCGTGTCAAACGGAATCGCTCAACGTTGGAGGAGCGCATCCGCAAACGGCGCGCGTTGTCGGCGCAAGCACGGGCCAAAGCTGAAGAAACCCGTCGGAAGTTGCAGAAGGAGGTGGTCAAAAAGCCGCCACCAACTCGCAAGGTTTGGAGGCCAAAGTCTGAAGCAACAATTCAGACCAAGGAGCGACAACCACAGCCTCCGACAATTCAAACTCCGGCAAGTCAATCCAAACAGCCGGTAATTTCTGCAACTGCTCAGGGAGATCCCGCAGGACCATCCCAGAAGAGAAAATCAGTTTTGGAGCGCCTCGGCCCACTTCCGAAGGAACGAGGTAAAGCTCCAGTCCAAGAACGCTTGGGGCCAATGAAGAAGTCCCAACCAATGCAGCACGCTGGGGGTCGCCGCAACCCTCAACACTTGGAGCAAATTGTGGCACCCAAGCGCACAACTTTGCGCATAAAAGTGCAAGAGTCCGCTGAAGATTCACGCCCACAAAGGCGTGTTTCGAGGCGTGTGACTCTGGAAGGTCCGAAGAAGACAATTATTCCTCAGAAGGAAACGTTGTCATCTGATGACGACAACGTTATACCTGAGAGATCGTGCCAACACACGATAGGTTGCTCCGCCACTCAAACGGACGAGCTGTATTATTGTGCCGGGGGTACGAATAAATCCAGAAAGAGGAGCCCTCGAAAGCTCGAAACACAATGTCCTTGTTCGAAGCTCATTCGGGCGGTACTGTCGGAATGCAACTGTGTTAAGACAGTCCCCGAAAGAGTATCTGTGTTCGAAAGACTCAGCAATGGAACGCCAAGACCAAAGCATAGGCGCTTCCAACGAAGAAGGAAGATGGTCGAAGACGGTGAGCGTTCAAGGGTCACCACAAATATGACCAGCACAGGAACATCGGCTCAGGATAACCCCGAGGCGGTTCCAGAAATATCCCGACGTGTAACTCGTCTACAATCCGGGGCTATCATTCGCGCGACGTATGGTAGAATCCGAACGAGAGTACCTTCAGGAGATGAAGAATCAGATGCTGGCTCAGCAGTGGCGTCTGATAACACAGTGTCCAGTGAAGGACAACCCCGCGAGGCGTTTATGATAAACGCGGAGCAAGTGGCCAAGATGCTTGAAGATGCCATTGCCAAACAACAGGAAACCTTTCGGTTCGAGATGCAGATGGCCATGCAGAACATGAGAGAGATGCATGACCAACAGATCCAAGCATTAAGGAACCAACAAGGGGAACCAAGTCGTCAAAACCAGAACAACTTGGAAGATGAGGATACAAATGAAGCTCGCAACGTCAATAACCCTCCCATTAATCCAGGGGGTGGTAACGATAATGCTAGCGAAGACACAGGTGAAAGCCTGAAAATTAAGAACCTCGAAAGCAAAATCAATACATTGATTTCTGCTCAAGAGACTAAAAAGACGGGCATTCCCTGTCCTTACCCAAGAGAGTGGGAATCGATCCCATATCCGGCAAAGTTTAGTCTAATCAACTTCACACCGTTTAATGGGATGGGATCACCAACTCCGCATTTGATTTATTTCAAATCGCACTTGGGAGTCATCTCGGGTAATGAGCCTCTGATGGTGCGGTCATTCGTCGGCACTCTTCGCGGAGCTGCCTTCGATTGGTATCGTCGCCTCAAGCCAGGAAGCATAAACAGCTGGGACGACATGGAGACCAAATTCCTTGCGAATTTCTTCGACGACGACACTGAAATCTCTATCGGGACATTGCTCGATGAGAAGCAGAAGGACGGAGAATTGGTCGAAGTCTTCGTCAAAAGGTTCCGGAATAAGGCGATGAATTGCCGGGACCCGATCAGCGAGGAGTTCATTCTTCAGACCTGCCACAACAACCTCTCGCTGGATGTTTTGGAAGCAATGGGCACAGCTTCATCCAAGACATGGAAGGACTTGAAGGTCCGAGGCGAGCAAGCTGAGCGGTTCCTCAGGAGGAAGAAGGCGGAGAGAGGCCAACCGGCTACAAACCCTCCGAAGCAGAACTTCAACCAGAAAGGAAAAGGTAAAGCTCAGGTTAATGCTGTTGATGCTAACCAAACCTTTCAATTGCAACCTCAGCAACAGCAGCAGCAGTAGCAACGAGCTCCACAGCAATCGCAGCCACATTGGCAGCAGCGGTCTCAGAAGCAAAAGTCTTCAGAGCCGAGGTTTCCCAAAGTCTACTCCTTCAAAGATGACGAAGTTCCCGGCATCTTCAAATATCTGTTGGAGAACAACAAGATCCAGCTGCCGGCGATTGTAGATCATGAAGGAGCCACTAAAGTGACGGACCCGAAGTACTGCGCGTATCACAGAGCGGTCCACCACCCTACGAAGTCCTGCTACCACCTCAAGGACAAGATCCAGGCGTTGATCGATGTAGGAGTCATAACTCCGAAACCGGCCAAGAATGTGGGAGCAAATGCGGTGTCGATCAGTTTTGGGTCAGTACCCACAGCTTGGTTTGAGCCGAAGCGTGTCACCAAAGTTGGGATGAAGACGGTAAATGACGACCCGCACGGACAGCGCCAAAAGGGACTAGTGCCACACACGGCCCCGAACGGCGAAATCCTTTGGGTTCACCCCGACCTGATTGAAGATGAACAATGGGCCGGATCGTCATCCACGAAGAAATCTAAAGGGAAAGGAAAGTCTTGCTACGGAGTTTCCGCCATCCCAGGAAAAGACGACGAAGGAATCCCAGCTTTCCCACTTTCTGAAGATGAACAAGAAGTCTTCACCACCAGAAGCGGGAACCAATACCACTTCAACTATCCGTCACATAATGAACAAGCAGCTAAGCTAGGGGTGACAAAACAGGGACCAGCCAAGACTCTCACAGAGATAGGGGTGATCCCAATTCCCAAACCGGCTGAAGATGTTCGACGACAGCCGGCAGATAAACAGAAAGACAAAGGATCCCAAGAGGTTCAGAACCCGAAGCAGTCTCGCTTCAGTCGTCCAATTGGAGGAGATAAACCGGGAAGTTCGAAAAATCCACGTGTCTTTGACATCATGGCTCAGCTAGCCAACATTCCAGCAAGGATAACACTTTATGAATTGCTGCGGCTATCTAAGGAAACTAGAGAAGCCTTGCAAGAAGCCCTGGCCGATTCAGAGGTGTTCCTTACTCGAATCAAACCAGCGCCCGAGGAACTGGAACTGTCAGCCCAACAGTGTAATGTGGCAGCCAAGAACATTCCCTGCATCACCTTTACCAAAGAGGACATGCAGACGAAGAATTCAAATCATGATCGGCCCCTATACTTCGTCGGGTACATTGGCTCCAGCGAAGTTAACCGAATCCAAGTGGATCCGGGTTCCGCTGTGAGTATTATGCCACTTCGACTGATGCACAGCCTTGGCATTCCAGTCAGCAAGTTGGCGTCTACAGGCACAGTCATATACGGATTCAACACCAGCGGGTCAAGACCTTTGGGTAAAATCCGGATAAAGTGCCAAATGGGCGATTTAAAGACGGAGGTCACGTGCTACGTGATTGATGCTGAGACATCCTATAACTTACTATTGGGTCGGCCTTGGATCCATAGTAACGTTATAGTCCCCTCCACTCTACATCAGTGTTTGAAATATGTCGACACTGATGGAAGAGTTAGGACGGTGGTCGCGGATAAGCAGCCATTCAAAGGGTACGAGAACTACTTCACAGATTCTCTCCTTTATGGTAACGAATCCGATACAGAACCATCGGTCCAAGGCACGGACAGCGGAGAAGAAGCTGATTCCGAGGCCGGATTCGATTACAATGGTGGTTTTGTTTTTAATGACATTGTACCCTTTGTAATCAATCTCGACGACGAACAGTCGTCGGATGGCGGTTGTAACTGGCAACTTGCCGAACTTGAAATAAATAATGGTTTAGAGTACTCCTTGTCTTTTGATGATGCGATAAAGGGATTGTACGATAATCCCGAATTATGTATGCCGCTCCGATCGTCGTATGTAACGAAGAAGCGTCTCCAACACTCTTTCGGAACAACTCAGATTATTCCCGCCAAAATAGGGGGACAAAAAGAAGTAATCTTCGGTAAAGGAGAAAATCTTCCGGTGCCAGATCATTTCCTAAGAGAGGATGAAGATGGTGACAAATCTGGTTTACATTTATCTAAGTACAGTCCAGAAGCGCGCAAGCTCATGGAAAGACAAGGATATGATTTCACACTCGGAGAAGGTCTATACTTCGATCGAGGTTCCCGTGTCCCAGTCAAAGCGGCATATGTACCAAAGGGTAAACCGGAGGGCTATTATCGTCACAAGAGAGGCTTAGGCTATATTTCATCAGATGACGAATGTGGGTGGCAGATCATCGATCAAATTGCTAACAAGGCTATGGATGGGTATTTGCCAGATTCTTCAGCTGAAGATTCCGACACAAGTTTGGGAGAAATGTTCAAGGCCTTAATGTCGAACATGACTACAGCTGATCCGTCCACGTTGGAGGACGACGACCAAATGCCAATGTGGGAGGACCCATGGGTTCATCACCTAAACATGCAATATGGTGATAGGTTCGAACAAAGAGAGCCACCCACCGAAGACGAAGTAATCCAAATTAACATGGGCGATGAAGACAACCCAAAGCCCATATTTATCAGCGGTAGTCTTCCATCAGATGAGAAGGAGGAGTTGATTGCCCTGATCAGAGAGTACATCGATGTCTTTGCTTGGAACTATGAAGACATGCCAGGGCTCGACCCTAATGTGGCGATGCACCGCCTCGACATCAAGCCGGATGCTAAACCGGTCAAGCAACAGCAAAGACGGTTTCGTCCGCAGATTATGGAAGCCATCGAGGCTGAGTCAAGAAATTGATCGACTCAGGATTTATCCGGGAGGAACAACATCCAGATTGGTTAGCCAATATTGTCCCAGTCATGAAGAAGAATGGCAAAATCAGGATTTGCATCGACTTCAGGAACCTGAATGAAGCATGTCCAAAAGACGATTTTCCTCTCCCAATCACGGACGTCATCATCGACAATACGTGCGGATTCGAGAGAATGTCTTTCATGGACGGCTTTTCGGGGTATAATCAAATCAAGATGCATCCCGATGACGAAAAGCATACAGCATTCAGAACGCCCCTCGGTGTCTTCTGCTACACGGTGATGCCGTTCGGTCTGAAGAACGCAGGTGCCACATACCAACGAGCGATGACTAAGATTTTCCAGAAACACCTCAGGAAAACAGTTGAATGCTACGTTGATGATTTGGTGGTGAAAAGCCGCAGCAAAGAAGATCACATCAAGGACTTGAGAACAATGTTTGATCTCATGCGGAGTCATCAATTGAAGATGAATCCCACAAAATCCTTCCTCGGAATGTCCAGCGGAAAATTCCTTGGATTCGTCGTTACCACCAAGGGTATACATATTGACCCAGACAAGGTAAAAGCAATAAATGAATTGCAACCCCCGAGGAATCTAAGAGAACTCAGAGGATTGCAGGGGCGTTTAGCCTACATCAGGCGGTTCATCTTGAATCTTTCCGGGAAGTGCCAACCGTTTTCTAAGTTAAACAAGAAGGGCGTATCGTTTATTTGGGACGATGCTTGCCAGAAGGCATTCGAAGATATCAAGGCATATCTGATGAATCCCCCTGTTCTTGTTGCACCAAAATCAGGTAAACCGTTCTTGATTTACATCAAGGCGATGAACCATTCGATAAGTGCTTTATTAGCACAAGACTATGATAATGGTCACGAACAGGTAGTCTATTATCTAAGTCGGACCTTGATAGGCGCCGAGTCTCGGTATCCGATGATCGAGAAAGAATGTCTCGCATTGGTGTTTGTAGTACAGAAGATGCGACATTACTTGGTGGGCCAGACGATTTACGTCATTGCCAATGTTAATCCGGTACGGGTGTTCATGACTCAACCAGGTTCGATGAATTGGCGGTTAGCAAAGTGGGCCATTCTCTTGTCCCAGTATGATCTGCACTTCAAACAGCAGAAGTCGGTCAAAGGACAAGCGATTTGTGATCTTTTGGCGGCAAGCCCGACAACTGATACGGTCGAAGTATATGATGATTTACCAGATGAAACCCACGAGGTTAATACCACATCACACCAACAAGTATGGCAGCTATACTTCGATGGTGCTTCGAGAGCAGTTAATAAGGCAGTAACCCCTGGATGTCCTAAAGTCACCTCCGGAGTTGGAGTTGTTTTAGTTTCCCCAGGGAAGCACGTAATGCCCCGAGCTTATTCGTTGACGAACCCATGTTCCAATAACGTAGCCGAATACAACACGCTCATCATTGGACTCAGTTTCGCCAAGGAGCTGGGGGTTGAATATCTCGAAGCCTTTGGAGATTCTCAATTGATCGTCAACCAAGTCCGTGGAGAGTATGAAGTCAGGAACCCAGACCTGATTCCATACCACCAGGAGGCCGTCAGAATGGCAGATTCTTTTGAAGAATTCTATATCGAATATATCCCGCGTCTCCAGAACGCTCATGCAGATGCACTGTCAGCACTAGCAGTATCACTCGCGCAACCGCCCGAAACTGAACTGCTAGTCACAGTAAGATCACACCAACTCTGCGTACCCATATACGATATGGATATCGAAGAGGAAGAAGATAGAAATATAAACGCCAAAGAGGTGAACTCAACCCAAATTGGGTCTGAGTCCCGAGATTGGCGCTTTCCCATCATTGATTACGTCCAATATGGCATCTTGCCAGAGGATTTAAAGGAAAAGGAATCTATCCGTCGAAGAGTGCCACGGTTCTTCTATAACACTGAGACCCGTACGTTATATCGCCGGGGGTATGACGACTTACTCCTCCGATGCCTTTCGAACGAAGAAGCAAAAGAAGTTCTTAAGGAAGCACATGAAGGAGAATGCGGTGCGCATCAGCCTAGTCCCAATCTGTATGATCGAATCAGAAGAATGGGATATTTCTGGCCGACAATGGTTCGTGACGCGATCGAGTACGCCCGAGAATGTCATGCTTGTCAAGTGCATGCGAATTATATGCACCAACCCCCGGAGCGATTGCACACATCAACCACGTCTTGGCCATTCGAGACATGGGGTATGGATATCGTCGGTCCCATCTTCCCGCCTTCAGTCAAAGGTGATCGATTTATTCTCGCTATCACCGACTACTTTTCAAAGTGGGCTGAAGCCATTCCGCTTAAAGAAGTAAAGACGAACAACGTCATCAACTTCATCAAGCATTACGTCATATACCGACACGGCGTGCCGAGGCGGATCATTCATGACAACGGTCCGCAATTCATAAGCAATGCCTTCATCAGGTTTTGTGACAAATTCAAAATTCAGGACGTTTCGTCAACAGCTTATTATCCCGCTGCGAACGGATTAGCTGAGGCTTTCAACAAGACAATCATCAAGATCCTGTCAAAGCTTGTGAAGACCAATAAGCGAGATTGGGACGATAAACTCGGCGAAGCGCTCTGGGCTTATCACACCACAATACGCACTCCTACAAGAGCTACTCCGTATTCTTTGGTGTACGGATGTGAAGCTGTACTACCGTTGGAGATTCAAATTCCTTCCCTTCGGATCGCTCTCGCAACGGAGATGACGACCGAAGAGCAGCATCAAAAGCGTCTCGAGGAACTCGAAAGGTTGGACGAAAAGCGCTTGGAAGCTCAACAAAACATCGAGTTCTACCAGGCTAGGATATCCAGGGCTTTTGACAAAAGGGTTCGCCAAAGAAGCTTCAAGGAAGGAGATCTGGTCCTCGCTGCTCGCCGACCAATAATCCTCACCTCCAAGAAGAAAGGTAAATTCGAACCTAAGTGGGAAGGACCGTTTGTAATAGACACAGTCTATTCGAACGGCGCTTATCGCTTAATTTCTCTAGAGGGTAACAGGCAATTAATGCCAATAAATGAGAAGTTTTTGAAAAAGTACTATCCCTAGTACGTTCAGGACAGCTCATTTATCGGGAAGTTCCTTGAAGGGTATTTCACTTAATATTCTAAAGGATAACCCAAATTCAAACCACCAAAATCCCTCACTGATCAATTTCAGTTGACAGTGAGTTCACCAAAAAGGTCTAATCTCAATTCGGAGTCCCCTTTCAATAAACGAAGGGACTCCCTTTCCTTTCTCTTTGGTTAAACCTTCTCATGGTTATAACCGAAGTAGAAATTTCACTTCGATAAACGAAGAACTCATCTTTCGATCAGATAACCAATCCTATAAAAGGTAAGTTTATCTAGATCTTCCGGATTCTCGGAGTGGAGATCCCACTTCTAGTTTCCTTCTTGCACTGGAAATAGAATATAAAATTCTTCCTTTCCAGAAACAAGGAATAGAATATAAAATTCTTCCTTCCTTGTCCAGGGAATAGAATATAAAATTCTTCCTTCCCACACCAACTCTTTTTCCAAAATTTATAAAATTAAGATTCATCTTAGGTATTTTATCCTGAAACCTAAGCAGGGATAAGTCTGCGCCTAACACGCGCTGCCGGTTTAGTCTTTTTCCGATTGAAAAAGACACCAGAGTTCGGTTCTGGGGTATTTTATCCTGAAACCTAAGTAAGGATAAGTCCGCATCTAACACGCGCGGCTGGTTAGTTCTTAACCGTTAAAAAGAACACCCGTCCGCATATTCAACATTGTGGCAGGTTGTTATTAATAACACCGAAATCCATGCCTCACACGCATGGGGAACTTTATCCTGAATCCTAAGAAAGGATACGTCGACGCCTAACACGCGTCGCCGGTTTGGTCTTTATCCGTAGAAAAAGATACCAGAGTCTGACTCTGGGGTCCTTTGTCCCGAAGCCTAAGAAGGGATAAGCCAACGTCTAATACACGTTGCTGGGTAGCCTATTCCCATAATAATGGCAAAGTCTACATATTCGAAGTTGTAGCACGAAGTCTAAGGGAGTTTATTCCTTTAGCGCAACGTCACATGCGGAACGGATTAAAACAATCCGCATGTAAGCCCGACTCAAACGGTAGTCGGTAAGAGCACATCAAATCCGTTGAAGGCTGAGGATTTGCCAAAAATCCTAAGTCAACGTCTCATACACGTTGCTGTTTAGTCTTTTCACAGGAGAAA
>BQKN01000040.1:151924-166877 GCA_022839385.1 Asparagus kiusianus
AAGCGTCGATCCTCACCAACGAGAATCAAGGCTCTTCCCGATTGCCTCGCCAAGGAGAACAACGTGGGGTAAAAAGGGACCAATTTGTAAATTTACAAGAAAATATGGACTAATTTGTAAATTTCCAAATACTGCCAAAAATAACTCACCAGCATAGGAGGGAGGCGCGCCATCAGCCAACATAGCAGGGGAACGACCTCTCGAAGCACGCGACATGACAAGCTGCAGAATAAGTTAAAAGAGGTCAGATCTAGAAAAAAGATCATTTTTTTATCAGATCTACCCCCTTGAAAGATTAATTCGAGGCATCAAATCGCACCCTCGACCCTCACATGCGATCCCACAAGTGCATAAATTGAACTGAGCATGAAAAAGATCATAATTGTGGAGGATTTACCTGAAGAAAGGCTCGAGATCCAATAAAGATAAAGCCTTTTTGGAAACTTTCACCACGCGTTCGAGGGGCCTGAAAGAAATTCTAAAGATGGAATTTTTAGAGAGGTTTCTCAGTCAAAGATCCAAAGGAAGATCAGATCTAAGACAAAGATCAAATTTTGGTGAAGAACGGATGCTCGACGGAAAAAAAATCAAGAGGGGAGGGGAGAATTTCGGCCGGCCCTAGAGAGGAGAAGAAAAAAAGAGAAAAAGAAAATGGACCCCTATTTATAAGGTGAACCAAGTTGAACCGGACCGGATCAAGTTGAACCGAACCGGACCAGTCCAAATCAGTCCAAATAGGGTTGAATCAAGCGTCAAAACGACTTCAAAACAACTGAGGGTCCCATCCTTGGTTTATTCCTGTCTCTCCCGCACATTAGGAAGGAACGGAAGAAATTTTTTGAGCCAAATTACTGCCTTTTTGGCTCATTTTCAAGCCGGTTCAACTCATTTTGAACACGGAAATACTCCAATAAGGTATACGAGTATAAACTATTCCCCATTTTTATTGAGAAGTTCCTGGAGAATATTTTTTCTAAAAATATTCTTAAGGATAACTCAATAACACGACACCGGACAACGCGTCGCAAATAAAGACTCAACGCCAACAATCGAGGGTTAGTTGTATGTCGAACCAACAAACACGAGCTAAAGATTGGAAAATCAGGAATCGACTTCAAGTTCAAATTCCGATGACGGTCAGACAATGAATGCAGCACCGGAATCCTTACAAGCATTCGACAAAGCACCGAATAGCCTGAAGGAGCGAAGGAATACAGAACGAAAGTCGTTCCAGGTCCCGTTACACCGACAAAGGGTAGGGACAATCATATCCAAAATATTCCAGACTCCTCTATAAAAGAATGAGGCTGGAACATTTTGGAGGGGGTATCTGTAGGCGTGTAAAATTGCCTATAGGTCCCTTAGCTTAGCTCGGCACGATGATTCGACAAATCAACGGACGATCGAGCGACGAGGCGACGAGGCACGCAAGCAACGGAATATGTTCGCGTGCAGGACCAAACCAACGTTTCGGGGAATCACCGAGTCATCTAAATAAGAGCGAACTCGGTGATATAACGATCGAATCAAGATCAATCCCGGACTCGAATTCAGAAATGGATTAACTGCCATATTTGGAATCAAGTCAAGGAGTCGATTCCAGAAACCGAATCAAATCCGAACGACGGAGAACCGGAAACACCTGAAAACGACGAAACGAACCAACACCCGGGAACTCGGCCGAAACCGAGCCACCTAGGGGTGGCTAGGCTCAGAACTGTGCATATGCACAGTTCTGAGTGCCTATAAATAGGCCAGGTGTTTGTTCATTTGAGAGGACTTTTTCTGAAACTTCTGAAGAGCCGAAACTCTGCCGGATTGCGACCTCAACTCGGATTGTGAAGGCTTGAAGGCTTGGACTTCCAGATCTACGTCATTCCACTCCGGATCTAAGCTTGGTTCTTAGATCCCGAGATTTGAGCGAGCGTTTCCTTGGTGAAACGATCCCTCACGGCTATTATCTCCTTGGTGGGATAATACCCGTCACACCACGTAGATCTGTTCGGATCGAGATTGCGTGGTGGTCTACGGTAATCAACCCCGGCACAGGCAAACAACCCACAAAGCAAGAGACCGGATAACAGGATCTTGTGATTTGTTCGATAAAAGAGAGAAGTTGTAATTTTGATTTCTTTGTTTTATTTTGATTTTCATTGTAAGCCGGATCTTATAAAAAGACCGGATCTCTTTGTAACGCATAAAGTTGTTAACTGAGTGCAATGGAATCGATAATGAAGAAAGACCCAACTTTTCCCGCGAACAAAAGTGATCCTCAAGTTAAGTTATACCAACTTGAGAGAAGATCATTTGTAAGCTTTCATTTGATTATAGTGGAAACGGTGAAGAAGGGGCGGGTGAGGACGTAGGCTAAATTTGAGCTGAACATCGGTAAATCTTGTGTGTGCAATCTCTCTATTTCTCTTTGTATTTCTCTGTTTTTCTCTTCTATATTTAATTCTCATCTCATCACAAAGACGGGAAAGGTCTTGTTGTACTGTTAATTTCTCAACAGTGAAATCAAAGCAAGATTGCTAATCTTCGTGTGTTGATATTGTTCTTTTTATGGCATTAGACACCAAAAGTCTGTTCCACACACGCTGTAACCATTCGGGTTTGGCCTGTTAGACTTCCCTCTGGATTTTGATTGGCCTCGTTATCCCCTACCCTTCTTCTACGCACGCCCTCGTGCCTCGATATGAAGAGCACTCCCATTGCTAGAGGCCTCAGCTCATGAGACTTTGTGATAAGATTCTTCATCTAGAATTGACCCAATCACTGTGTCGAGCTTCATCTTATCATTGCTATTGTCGTTGCTCACCACCATCACCATATTCTCCCATGAATCTGGTAGACAAAAAAGTAGCATAAGAGCTTGGATCTCATTGTCGAACTTGAGATCTGCTGCAGCAAGCTGTTGCACCACAGCCTAAAATTCATTCAAGAAATCCGCTACACGAGCTCCTTGTTGCATCTTTAGATTGAACAACTTCTTCATCAAGTACACCTTATTTGAAGCAGACGGCTTCTCATACAGCGCCTCCAAGGCCTCCATCAACTCCTTGGTGATGGTCGTATGCGAGGCGTTGTAAGTCACATGCTGGTGAATGTTGAGCCTGATGATGACAAGTGCTTTACGATCAAGCACATTCTACTTATCGTCGTCCATTTTCTTAGGTTTTCCCATCTCTCCTTAGAGGGGTAGGAAGAGATCCTTCTGGTACAAATAGTCTTATATTTGCATCCTCCAATACCTAAAATTTTGGCCGTCAAATTTCTCAATTCGAAGCCTGTTGTCTTCAACTATAGATCCCATGGTGAAAGATTACGTCTTTCCCAAACCGTATTTATGAATAGTAACAGTACTTGTAAATAGTGCCGTACAAGTGAATATTGTCGTATTCATGAATAGTGTCTAGTGCCTTAAAAGAATAAATAATCTAACTTATTTTCTAATGTGGAGGATCCACTTTTAGTGGCAGCCACAGAGCATACGATAAGCAGATATATACTTTAAGTCAGGCTCTGATACCAATTGTTAAGATACACACCAATAAGAATACCTCGAACGGAGATGTAATACACAGAACAAAGGCACAAAATCAATCACGGTACTCACAGATATACGTGGTTCACTCCTTTGGGGCTACTCCACGGTACAACGACGACGCCCAGTTCTTTTATATTCCAAAAGAATTGGATCAAAGAGAACACTCTCTCTTGATCAAGATACACTCAAAGAACTCTCACAGACTCTCTCTATGTTTTCTCTCTTACTCTTCTATAAGAGGAGTTATTTCTGGGATGAATTTTCCTGAAGAGTTTAGGTCCTATTTATAGTGTTTGAAAAATATTTTGCACTAATAAAATATTATTAGTGGGACCCACCACTAATAATAGTTTATTGGTGGGACCCACCATCTGTAGGCATCGAAAATTACCTATAGGTCTCCACGAACGGCTCAGTGTTAAGAAAAGATGATGAACGTCACTATCCAAGTCACAGAAGTTTGATTGACGTCGACGAACGCTTGAAGTAAATCGACGAACTACGTGAAGTAACGGAATTTCAGAATAACAAGGATATCGGGAACCTCGTGTCGTTCACAAACGGTGAAATACCCTTCGTGTCTCATTTATTCCACAGATGATCTAATCATTGGAGCTTATAAAACTCCTCGTCGGCTTTCCAACGCACTTTGAATCGCTCAAATCCGAGTTCGGATGAAGAAGTTACGGCGGAAACGAACAAGTATACATAACAAAACGTCTCAGCGTGAGTTGAGACACCCCGAGGTGTCTCGGCCCAACCAAGACACCCTAAGGTGTCTCGGCCAACGCCGAGACACCCAAGGGTGTCTCGGCCTCGCTGAGACACCCTGGGGTGTCTCCAGCCCTAAATATGGCCCGTTATGCGGTTTTAACCGCCCGGATCT
The DNA here is from genome assembly GCA_022839385.1 of Asparagus kiusianus. Taxonomy (NCBI): domain Eukaryota; kingdom Viridiplantae; phylum Streptophyta; class Magnoliopsida; order Asparagales; family Asparagaceae; genus Asparagus; species Asparagus kiusianus. Next base: position 156,358 of record BQKN01000040.1, read on the forward strand.
CCTTGAAGCCTATAAATACAGGCACTGGAGCCTCATTTTTTCAGATTGGGAATTCTCGTGCCTCGGCGAAGCCCTGCTGAACTGAAGGCTTAAAGTGCACAGATTTCAGAGAGGAGGAGGAGTTAGATCTGCAGCCCGGTTCATTCCTTAGGATTATCCCGTTGCGGTAATCTTAAGAAGAGTGATTATCTCGCTTCGCTGAGATAAGAGCTACGGTTTCTCGATCCCTTCGCGGATAGATAAAACTCTGTCAAAATATTGATCGTTCGGTGGTCCACGGACTAACGCGTCCCCGTCACAGGCCAAGATCCCACGCAAGCAGCGGGCGATAAACACTCGTTGCGTTTGTTTGAAGAGAATTGTAATTTTTTTATTTTCATTGTGTAAAAGTCTTATAAAAAGACTGATTTTTGTATTCGTTGTAAACGTCTGAAGTTTGTAATGAATCCCGCAATGAAACAATCAATTTTCACCGCAAACACCATCCTTTTTAATTTCTCAACAAAAGCGGCACCGAATTTTTCCTTTGTCTAAAAGAGTGGGTTGTTGACAAAAAAGGTGGGCGACTGACAGATATTTATATGAAATAATCAAAAGACTTTCTGATTGAGGCAAGGAACATATAGCATGCAGAATAAAGAAGTCTATATATGGTCTGAAACAACCCTCTCAGCAGTAGTGTTTAAGGTTCCGTAATGTTCTTAGTAGTTTTGGCTTCAATGAGAATACTGTCAACCAGTGCGTATATCTAAAGGTTAGTGGGAGTGAGTTTGTCATTCTAGTTTTACATGTAGAATATATTCTTATTGCTAGTAGTGATTTAGGCATATTACATGAAACAAAGGACTTTCTATCAAAAAAGTTTGACATGACAGATCTTGGTGAATCCTCTTATAGGCATTGAAATTCACCAAAATAGATCTTATGGAATGTTGGGTTTCTCTCAAAAAGCCTATATTGAAAAGGTTCTCAAAAGATTTAATATGTAAGATTTTCTCTCCTAGTATTGCATCTATTGTTAAAGGCGACAAATTTAGCTTGTTACATAGTCCCAGGACTCAATCAGAGCTTGATCAGATAGATACAATTTCCGTATGTCTCGGTTGTTGGGAGTCTTATGTATGCTCAAGTCTGTACTCATCTGGAGATAGCATATGTAGTTGTCATGCTTGGTCATTATCAGATCAATCCAGCAATGAATTATTAGAAGGTTGCCAAGAAGGTCATGTGCAACTTATAGGGTATGAAGGATTTCATGCTTGTTTATATAAAGACATATAGTCTTGAGGGTTGTTGGCTATTCTGATTCAGACATTGCTTGATGTGCTGACACTAAGAAGTCTACATCAGAATATGTTTTTATGTTATCTGGAGGACTTATGGAAAAACATAAAACATTCAATAACGGCTTCATTAATGATGGAGGCAGAGTTTATAGGATGTTATGATGCCACATGTTATGCTATAGAGATGAGGAACTTCATAACTCGGCTTCAAGTGGTTTGTAGCATTTCTCACTGAAGTTATATTGTGACAATTAGGCTGTTGTTTTCTTTTCTAAGGACAACAAGTCAAATAGTGCATCTAAACACATTGACATAGAATACCTTGTTGTAAAGGAGAGAGTTTAAAATCATACTGTGTCTATAGAGCATATCAGTACAAATGTTATGTCGGCAGATCCCATGATGAAGCCACTACCACCTAAGATATTTCATAAGCATATGCTGCATATCCATGAGATGGAATTAGTTAAAAACTTTACTCTAGAGTACACGGGATGTTGATTTGAGACGTGATTAGAGTGGTCACCTAACTTCAATATTTATCTTTGATTTTGAACATTATCCTTAATTAGTCCATTGCTTGCTATTATTGCGCGCACTAAAATTTTTAGAGCATTATAGTTAAAACTTTTATGTTGGATATTATGAGCAAGTTTTATGTTACTTAAGACTTTGCTCACGCTTTGAAGTGGATGAGACAGGCATTATCGAAACTGTTAGGAAAACAGATTCCTAATCTATTTTGATAACATGAGGTTATTAGGATTCCTATTCTATTTTGGTAACATGAGGTTATTAGGATTCCTAATCTATTTTGGTAATAGGTTATTAGGATTCCTAATTTGATTTGGCTTTTGGTTTAGAATTCCTAGTATGTTTATGATTTTAGGATTTCTATATATATGGAACAATTAGAATAAAGAATTAAAGGAGAAGAAAAATTGGGGATATTTGGAGCACAGAAAAGAGGTATTTTCTGAGCTATTTGTTTAGGGTTTTGTTTGGAGAGATTAAGAGCTTGTTGGTGAGATTAGTTTGTTCCTTCGAGTGATTTGTAATCTCAGTTTGTACTCTTTCTCTATTAGTGAAAACCCCATCCCCTTCTTGCCCCGTGGACGTAGGCAACTTGTCGAACCACGTAAATCTTTTGTGTTAATTGGTGATTGTGCTTGTTTATTTGGTTGTGATCTCTCTTATTTAGATTGTGTGATTCGACCGCTTTCGCGTCGTGCACGACAATTGGTATCAGAGCTTCGGGTTCAACTTGAGGCTTGTTTGAAGGATTCACTGAAGGATTCCTATTTGAAGAGTTAGATCGATAACATGGGTGAAGCAAGCACATCGGGATCGTCTCTTACGAAGACGATACATAGTTTGAGCATCAATAACATGAAGATCGATGTTCCGAAGTTTGATGGTAAGATCAATTTCGGTTTGTGGAGGCGCCAGGTAATGGATGCGTTGGACACTCAGAATTTAGAGGAGACTCTTGAGTTACAAGAGAAACCTGCCGAGATAGAAGCTAAGGTTTGGAAGAAGATAAATAGTAGGGCGTGTGGAGTTATTCGGTCATGCTTGACGTCGGATCTTATTTATGATGTGATGAACGAGACTTCGGCGAAGAAGATGTGGGAAACACTCAATGAAAAGTATCTTACTAAGAGCATTGAGAATCGGCTTCACTTGAAGAAGAGGTTTTATCAGTTCAAGATGAAGAGAGGAGTTTCAATTAAAGAGCATGTTAACAACTTCACAAAGCTACTTTCAGACATTGCTAATGTGGATATCATAGTTGAGGATGAAGACAAGGCGATGCTACTTTTGTGTTCGTTGCCCGAGGATGGTTATGGTACGTTTTTCCTAACTATGATTAATGGAAGAACTAATGTTAGTTACAATGAGGTGATCTCAGCGTTGGTGAATTATGAGTTGAGGAAGAGTGTTGATGAGTCCTCCGAGAAGGCATCGAGAGATGCATTAGTAGTTCATGGCCATGGTTCAAACCGAAGCAGGAGGTCGCAGTCTAGAGGTGCACATCGTGAGATTCGTAGGAATCAGTGTGCCTTTTGTAAAGAGGTGGACATTGGAAAGCTGAATGCCCAAAGTTAGATCGAGCCGAGAAGAATAAGGGGAAAGCTATACAAGCTTCAGAGGTGAATGTTGTCAAGACTAGTAGCAACAATTCAGATTCGGATTCTTCGGGCTATTCATTGTCTGCACTACCGTCAGTTTATGTTACCAACTTTACAGAGTGGATGTTGGATTCGGGTGCTTCATACCACGTATGCCCTAGGAGGGATTGGTTCTCCAGCTTTCAGAAGTTAGAAAGAGAGGATGTTGTGCTCATGAGTAATGGACATGCATGCTCTATTGGTGGTATTGGTACCGTTCGTATTCGGATGTATGACGGAGTGATTCAGGAGTTGGAAGGAGTGAGGTTCGTTTCGCAGTTGTCGAAGAACATCATTTCACTTGGAGCTTTGGAGGCAGCAGGCTATAGGGTGATCTTGGTGGATACACATTTGACGGTTACATCGGGGTCCATGATTGTGATGAAGGGCGTCAGAAGGAGCAATTTGTATTATTTGCTTGGAAGCACGGCTATTGATAGGGAGATGACGACTTCATCAGATTCGGCTAGACTGTGGTGTTGTTTGATGCTAGGTTATTTGATCGGTAATTCCGTGCATAGGTTATTGAGGAGTGCTTTGACCTGCAGTTTGAAGTCCTGTGAACCCATTAGTATGAGCGAGAAGACCGAGATGGAGTTTGGCACTTCTATCCATCATTCGAGGGGTCTTATGAGGGGTGTTCATTCAGGCATTCAGGGGCCTTCCGAGGGAGCATTATTGGGAGGTAATAGGTATGTGGTTTTCGCAGTTGGGGATTGCTCTAGGCATTGGTGGGTTGCAACCAAGTCCCATTGGTGTGAAGTCCTAGAAGCCCGTAATAGATGGAGGAAGTGTGTTGGTAGAAAGGTAACCCGACGTTCTGATTATGGTAGGGGTTCTTTCTTGCATTTGTGCCGAGCTCACGGCAATAGGAGACACTTCATTAGTGTAGAGACTTTGGGGCGACGAGATGAGATGATAGTTTCGATGGGTCGTTCCTTTCTGGAGGAGGATCGGCGTTGGTTGTCGAGCATTGGTTCTTGAGCTTCGACATGTTTAGGTCATCTTAGTCATAGGTCGCCGACTGCTACATGTAGAGATTTTGGATCTGGTGGAGCTGCTTTAGATTTTGGATTGTGTCGGATGTTTGGCTACCTAGCACTTGGTCACATCGTGGATGTGAGATTTGATCCGATAGCACGTTTGGGATTCAAAGGCTCGTTTGATTATCGTTTGGGAGCTTCTGACTTTGTTCTGAGCAGGTATGTCACGTTTGACTCTCGGCAGGTGGAGAGTGATGATCAGATCTTTGGGACATCGCAGCGGGTGGAGAGTGATGCTACTCCACATTGGGAGGAAACTCCAGATCATACTACATCATTTGGGATTCCAGCTGATGTGACATAGATTGGGAATCGTGTTGATTTGGATGCAAATGATAGGTTGATTGATTCGAGTACAGCTGATGGATGTAGTCTGGATATGGCCATTGGTTCATCTCAGGTGGAGATGTTTGGATTAGTTCAGTTTGGAGCCATTGGAGGTGCTATCAGCCGCAGACTTGATCGTGATATTGGAGAAGGGTTGCGAACTCTTCTAGTGGATTGAGGCCTTTGGAGGCCATTTGGGTGAACTACGTGAAAGCTTGATTCATTGGGCAAGAGGATACGTAGGCAGTCAGTTTTGATGCAGCCGATTTGGAGTAGATATCGACATTTGGGTGAGTGTTCGCACTCCCGTTTGGGTCTCGACTTGTGTGGATGGAGTCCGTTGTCATGAGTCCGTTGCCGTGGCGTACTGGACGTAACAAGTGAGGCATTTGGTTTGGTCGGTGTCGGCTCAGTTTTGGGAAAACTTCGCCGAGGTGGAGAATTGTTGGGAAAACAGATTCCTAATCTATTTTGGTAACATGATGTTATTAGGATTCCTATTCTATTTTGGTAACATGAGGTTATTAGGATTCCTAATCTATTTTGATAATAGGTTATTAGGATTCCTAATTTGATTTGGCTTTTGGTTTAGAATTCCTAGTATGTTTATGATTTTAGGATTTCTATATATATGGAACAATTAGAATAGAGAATTAAAGGAGAAGAAAAATTAGGGATATTTGGAGCACAGAAAAGAGGTATTTTCTGAGCTATTTGTTTAGGGTTTTGTTTGGAGAGATTAAGAGCTTGTTGGTGAGATTAGTTTGTTCCTTCGAGTGATTTGTAATCTCAGTTTGTACTCTTTCTCTATTAGTGAAAACCCCATCCCCTTCTTGCCCCGTGGACGTAGGTAACTTGCCGAACCACGTAAATCTCTTGTGTTAATTGGTGATTGTGCTTGTTTATTTGGTTGTGATATCTCTTATTTGGATTGTGTGATTCGACCGCTTCCGCGTCGCACACAACAGAAACTACTATAACATGATTAGAGAACGACTTTATGAAAACTATCGCTGTAGAATTAACTTCTGTTTGTTTTTAGATTTTTTTAACAAACATGATCATTATTAACGGTGTCGATATGACCGGTAAATCCTATAATATAATAATTAACTATGCTTTTTGGCCAAGTGGGAAAATGTTGGATTCGACGGAGTTTAATCCACTTTAGTTGGCCTACAGGACAAGTTAGTTTAGGATTTGATGAATAAGCTATGTAATATAATGAGCCTCGCATCCAAATACCTTAAAACCCGATCTCTACTCTTTGATGGAAAGTGTGAGATGGAAAATTAAGAGATTAATATTAACTTAATTAAGCTATTAAATATTCAATCATTTAACTATTTAGTGAGTGATTTAATAACAATGTTATTAAGTTGAAATAAAATTTAGTCAATAATAGAAGATTTAATAAAGCATATTAAAATTTGGAGTCAAAGGTTTTGGTCCCATCTCTCACTCTAACACAAATTCACTTCAATAAATGTGATCCTATTAATAGATAATACTTTGCATTATCAAATATCAAGCAAGTATGAAATAAACCCTTTAAAGTTTGCGAAGAAAAATACACGGGACTCTAGCTTCCCTTGATAGGGTGAAGATGTGAAGACCAAGCTTATGACGTGGCGTCTACATGCTTAGGTAAACTTCTTTATCTTATGGATATGTATTTGATAAGATCTAAGTATGCCTAATAGATAAATCTAGATTTATACATGATCATTATGGATGGCTAATAGGTTTTCTTACATAAAAATCTGATTTCAATACAAAATGGTTGTAATAATTTCTTCCCAAATCTCACAAAGGAAGGGAAATTTCGAGTTTGGTAGAAGATAACTCTTGTAATGTATGATATGACCCAAGAAGCATGTGATTATATTTATTATCCTTTTCTCCTTCGTTATTTGTTTTGCACTCAAAACTGAAACTACACCAATTTGAATTTTTTTCGAATTAAACACAGAAATGCAGTAATTTTTTTTTTGTGTGTGGTGTGTTTTCCACGTGGTGATGTACAGAACTCCAAGCGTTAAGAGAAAGAATTAAGCTTGTTGCAGATAGGTTCATGAGGCAAACCAAGAACAAAGAGGAAGAAGAGGTAGTAGATGAAGAGACTTTTCACGAAAGAAACTTTTCTCAGCTTCATTTTCATTTTCGATTAAAATAGCAATTAATATGGTGCACCTCAGCACTGCCACCTCAGCGTTGTCTAGAAGTAGTGTACAAATTATTATAGAGTAATTATCACTACTCATTACTGAATGATTACTCTCTCTAGACACTTATATACATTTGGCAACCAAATGATCCTCTAAAGAAACAAATGTGTCTAATGAAAAAAAAAAAAGGAATTGATGCCAATACATTTTCTCAGAGATCCGAGCAGCCTCGTCGCAAAGATAGCAAAGACAACCATAAACATTGTTTTTTCTTAGAAACTACAATTAAAATAGGGACATCCTACAGAAATCACATTGAGTATCAATTTATACAAAGATCATCCTTAAAAAAAAATTTGTTGCAATCAACAACATAGACTCGCTATTTCATTAAATTTTTTCGGTGTTGCTGTAAAGATCAAACATCAAGTATATTAGATAGATGACTCTTAGTAGATGTCAGGTGAGGTCAATTAACCTTAATTAAAAAGTGCGCATTGCATCAAACAATAATTTAAACGCGGTTTATGTATATATGGTAATCAAATGTGGCTTTTAAAAGGGGATTTTCCAATTTTAAGGCTGGTTTCAAAGAGGAAGAGTACAATGCGGCCCATAAAGCCCAGCCCACAAAATTAAGGAAATATGGAAAGCTTTTAAGGTCCGGTTTTGATCTCGGATTCCACTTCACTCTCACAGTCCTCTTCATCATCGAGAGCCAAGCAACAGCAGCGATCAATGGCGGAGAAACCCACAGAGATCAGCAGCTCGAAGATGTTCAATGGCTACAACAAGAGATACAAGCATTTCAGCCCAACCCTCAACTGCTCCATGACCTTCTCCATCTACTTTCCCCCTTCTCCCCCTTCCCAAAAAACCCCAGTAAAGATTTCTCAATCTCATCCGTTTTTGATCGATTTTTGCTCTATTTTGATCTGGGTTTTTGATATGATCATCGTTTGCAGGTTCTTTACTGGTTATCTGGGCTCACTTGCACTGATGAGAACTTTATCATGAAGTCTGGGGCTCAAAGGGCTGCTGCTGCTCATGGGGTTGCTTTGATTGCTCCTGATACATCTCCAAGTAATTTATCAGATTTTTATGGTTTTTTTTTTTTTTGCAAATGGGTTTTGATAGAACTGTTGGTAGTTACTGTTTTCCTTTTTTTTATTTTTTTTCTTTGGATCGATGCAGGGGGGCTTAATGTTGAAGGAGAAGCAGATAGCTGGGATTTTGGTGTAGGTATGGAATTTATTAGTCTGATTTTTGGTTAATGACCAGTATCAGTTATCAGTAGAATCGAGTTTGCTTCACTATGCAAGAAATAACCTTGAATATTCCATGACACACGCTATTAGAAATGAACTGAACTCTCTCTTAGAACTTAATCTCGCTCCTGTGTAGATGCTAAATTGAAGTTAGTGACATAGAACAATGCTGTTGAGATCATGCTTAAGGTTCTAAGTTATTGAATTATGTTATTGATTTTATACTCTTTATCTTACATTGCTACTACCTTTCTCTGTGACAAAAATTGTCAATATGTTAATTTTATACATTAGGCATTATATAGCCAATTCTTTTTTTAATCGAAGTTGCAGCGTGCACTTGGTTCTCGGAAGCGTGTTTGCTTTATGAATCTGCGCCATGGAATGATATACAATGGTCCTTTAATCTTCACCATGGGGTCATGACTAAAAAGCAATGTTTTAAATGTCGGATATCGGGTTCATGTCGGATGGCTGAAATCCATGTCGGATAGCGAAAATCGGGGATATATCGGGGGACATTGACTAAATATCGGATTGCCATATCAGGTAGTGTGCATATGTATGATATCATGTCCTAAATGTAATCTAAGCATTCATAAATTCAATATAAGCATACTTTATAAATTTTATAGACTAAACATATAAAAAAGTAAATAATATATGGGTTCATAAATTCTTTCTATCGGGTTCATAAGAAACCCTTAAACATGAGAACGGGTCAAACGGGTTTGGGTATTTATCACTAAACCCAAACTCGATAACAAAAAACAGATCTTAAAAAAAGTACCATATCAGTCAATTTTTCAAAGCTAAAAAATAGGCCGATATGCCCGATATGACGCTGATATTTCCGATTGGCTCTGAAAACCGTCATACGAGTTGAAAACGTCTATGTCATGTCGGTCAAGCCCTCAAACCGATATGTCGGCCGACATGTCGAACATGTCGGGTGATATTTAAAACCTTGTAAAAAGGTGACTACTCTGCTAATGTTGTACTTAAAATCCAATTCTTTTTAATCGTAGCTTTTAGCCTATAGACACTAAAAACTTAAGACAATCAGAATTATTCTTGATGTTTAAAGATAGAATAGCAGGATAATAAATTTGAAAAATGTGTCACTTTACTAGGTATCATGAACGGTGTCTGTGAATGGTATGTTGGAATTAGTGACCTTAAGAACTTTGGTGGATTTATATCATTATATGCTCAATGATCTCAACTTGTTTGTATGTCTTTGTTTTTTAAGGAAAAAAATTTCTTAACAAACCTAAAAAATTTCCTAACAAACCTGTGGCACTTCTTTCCTGGTACCATGTAATGATGTAATCAAGAGCAATTCTCACTCCTGTAAGTAGCGTACTTACCAGCCTCCAATGACATGCCTAAACACTTTTATTCTCCCCCATTTACGTTCTCAATTAGACATATCTCTAACTTCTTCGTATCAATGTCAAAACGGTAAACATTTCTTTTTTTTGTACACACTTTTTTTTCTTAAATCCTATTTTCAGCATGTTATAAGTGATCTAGCGTCCCTTTATCCAACATCTGTAGATATATTTTTTTCCTCAATTTTCTAATATTATAGTCCATAAAGCATGTTTCTAAGCTGTCTTGTAAAGGATATCAGAGTATGCATGATTTATAAAGTATATAGCTGGCCCTCTTTGAACTCTTGTCTTTTGCATGCTGAACTTATTTCTTAGATTATGTACCATGACATTTTTTAAGTTTTATGTGGCCTGTCTTTTAAAGTCTTGTCTTTTGCATGCTGACCTTATTTCTTAGATTATGTACCATGACATTTTTTTAAGTTTTATGTGGCCTGTATTTTAACTTATATTTGATTTTTATGTCTTTCTAGAGACTAGACATGCTCAACATGGTTAGCTACTTGGTTAATTACCAGGCCATTCTCTGCAGATAAAATTGAGTTTGTTGAAATAAAATTCTTTAGATTAATCTTTGTCAATACATCATTTCATGTAGCTTGTCCATTTTTGCGCATTGATGTTTCTATTCTAATGCCTGCAAGATCCAATTGGCTTAAATATAACACTAATAAAGTCATAAATTTGGTTCGAAGCTCTAAATGTCAAGGGACTATACAAGTATCTCTGTGTGCTTTCAGGCAGTTCTCATAGTTGTACAGGACGGTAGGAAGACAATTCAACCAGACTTTTGTCCTGGCAAAAGGAAGTATGTTTTTGGAGGATAAATAATACTGTTCCAATGATCCGTAGGGTAGGGG
>BQKN01000040.1:185312-204872 GCA_022839385.1 Asparagus kiusianus
ATTCTATGATATTTAGTCCAAAATCGGCCTCACGTAAGGGGGTTGTAATGAAGTTTACCTGTTTAAGCTGCAATCACAAAAAAAGCAACAATTACAACAGAATCATACAAAAAAATGCACCTACGTACGTCTTTCTCTACACCCCCCTCTCTCTCCTCTCTGTCCATGGATCTACCTCCATTTTAGTTCCTCATGTTGTTCCTTACTCCTCAACTAGCACGCTCAAGCCTGCGCAATAACTTCACCGACCTCTAAACCCTCCTCACCTCCAAATCTCATGTCAGAGGAGCTACGTGTTGGGAATTTTACACCGAAATCCCTAATGCAACAAAAACGCAGAATAGAAAAAAGTACACCAAGATTTACGAGGTTCGGCAACTGCCTACGTCCTCGGGAGCCACACAGTAAATTTCTTATTAATCAAACAAGAAATTACAAATCAAGAACAAATCCCTAATCTGAGATTTCTCAAATGAACACTGTAGCTACAGTGTTAATAATTAAAGGGAGTAAACCCTTTCAATTCTCACTTGAGAATAAATGAATAACCCCACAATATAAAACCCTTTTCAATTCCTCTCTCTCCTTAATCCCTTTTCTTTATCTCTTCTTAATCTCCCCTCAAACAATTGAGAGCTGGAGATTAATGAAAATCGCTTCTGCGATTTTAGGGCTGTTCGCCACCAGAAGAAAAAAATCGGAGGAAGGGGGAAGCTCAGCCGCGAAACCCTAGGGCCAAAGGGGTTTATATAGGCGGATACGATGGGCTGTCAATAGCCTGTCGCCAGCGGATAAGCCCGACGCGAGGGTCGGAGCTTGGACGCGAGGGTCGAGCCGCCAAAACGCCGAGGGTCGCGTTCGCCAAAGCCGAGGGTCGCGTTCGCCAAAACCGAGGGTCGCGTTCGTCGTCGACTTCGCCACGCTCGCATGCGTCATCCTCGAGCTCGTCGGAGCTCCTCGCCGGACGGAGGTTGGTATCCACCCCCAAACTAACAATCTCCCACTTGGAGATCAAACCGACGTTAACAGGCTATCTCATCAAGCTCCTCTCCTGTGTGGCTCCGCCCTCATCATCTATGCATGAAGGCCAACTGAAGTTGCGCGCAACTCCAGTTTCTGAACAGTCACCGTCTTTGTTAACATGTCTGCTGGATTCTTACTTCCTGGAATCTTTTCTAGTTTTAACACGTCATCTTCCAACAGGGATCTGATGAAGTGGTACCGGAGCATAATATGCTTCGTTCTGGAATGAAATGCTGAATTCTTTGCCAAGTGTATTGCACTCTGGCTGTCACTGTGCAAAACATTCTTCTCCTGTTTGAATCCCAGCTCTGTCAACAAACCCTGAAGCCATATCATCTCTTTACTGGCTTCAGTCACTACAACATACTCAGCTTCTGTACTGGATAGGGTAACGATCTTCTGTACCTGTGACATCCAACTAACAGCTGTAGTTCCAACGGTGAATACATAGCCGGTGGTGCTTCTTCGGTGATCAACTTCACCTCCAAAGTCTGCATCTACGTACCCTCGCACTTCTACCTCTCCCTTACCAAAGTGCAAACACTTCTGTGTGATGCCTCGTAGATATCTCAGAATCCACTTGACCGCTTCCCAATGAGCTTTTCCTAGATTCGACATAAACCGGCTGACCACTCCCACTGCATGGCCAATGTCTGGTCTCGTACAGACCATTGCGTACATCAAACTTCTGATAGCTGAGGCGTAAGGAACTTGAGCCATACTCTCTTTCTCTTCTTTTGACTGAGGAGACTGATCCTTCGATAGACGAAAATGGCTGGCCAAGGGTGTGCTCACAGGCTTGGCGTTGTCCATGTTGAATCTTTGCAAAACACGATTGATGTACTCAGTCTGAGATAACTGCAAGAGACCTCTCTTCTTATCTCTCGTGATTTGCATTCCAAGGATCTTCTTTGCTGGACCCAAGTCCTTCATGTCAAACTCCTTTGACAGCTGCTGCTTTAAATTCTTGATATCCTTCATATCTGCTCCTACAACCAACATATCATCAACATACAGCAGTAGGATGATATAGCTGGACTGATATCTTTTAAAGTAGCAATAGTGGTCGGCGTTGTACTTCTGGAAGCCTTCCTTGTGCATGAAGCCGTCAAACTTCTTGTACCACTGTCTTAGGGCTTGTTTCAGGCCATACAAGCTCTTCTTGAGTCTGCACACCAGGTTCTTCTTCTTTTCTTCTGAGAAACCTTCTGGCTGGTGCATGTATATCTTCTCTTCTAGATCTTCGTGAAGAAACGCCGTCTTTACGTCTAACTGCTCGAGATGAAGATCTTCAATTGCTACAATACTCATCACTATCCTGATAGTATTTAGCTTCACCACGGGAGCGAAAATATCGGTGTAGTCAATTCCTTCCTTCTGCTGGAAACCTTTGACAACCAATCGGACTTTATATCTTCTAGAACCATCATGCTCCTCTTTCACCCGGTACACCCATTTGTTGTAGAGTGCCTTCTTACCTGTAGGCAACTCAGCTAGTTCCCACGTCTGGTTTGATATGAGAGACTTTATCTCATCTTTCATTGCAAGCTCCTACTTGCTCACATCTCCACACTGACAAGCTTCATAAAAGCTTTCAGGCTCCCCACCATCTGTCAACAGCAAATAGTTCATGTATCTCCTGTTGGGTACAGGAGGACGAGAAGATCTTCTTAATATCGGAGCTGGTGCGTCGGGCTCCTGCGCACCATCTTGTCCAACAGGCTCTTCTGGCTGAGGACCCTCTACATTGGGTTCTTCCAAGAGGTTACTCGGGACATCATCTGCATCTAAAAATATTGACTCGCTCTCTGAGTCATCTGTCTTGTGCATGTCCTTGTACATCACCTTCTCGTTGAATATCACATCTCTGCTCTTGATCACCTTCTTGTTTTCGTTGTCCCAAATGCGGTAGCCGAACTCATCTTCACCATAGCCGATGAAAGTGCATTTCTTTGACTTGGGATCAAGCTTATTCCTGCCTTAATCACTAATGTGCACGTAAGCTACACAACCGAAAACTTTAAGATGTGAGAGTTTTACCTCCTTTCCGCACCATACCTCCTCTGGTATTCTGTGCTCTAATGGAACCGATGGACCTCGGTTGATCAAGTAAGCTGCTGTGTTGACCGCTTCTGCTCAGAACTGTTTCGGTAGGCTTGACTGTACCCGAATGCTTCTGGCTCTCTCTGTCAGCGTTCGGTTCATCCGCTCAGCTACACCATTTTGCTGAGGCGTGCCGGGCATGATTCTTTCCATTCTGATCCCGTGCTCATAACAGAACTTATTGAATCCGGTGTCTTCATATTCACCGACATTGTCGGTCCTGAGCTTCTTTATTCTCAGATCGGTCTCATTCTCGACCATAGCTTTCTATCTTCTGAAAGCTTCAAATACTTCTGACTTATGCTTCAGAAAGTAGACCCACACTTTCCGAGAGTGATCATCGATAAAAGTCACGAAGTAGTGTTTTTCACCAATGGACGCGGTGGTTGTTGGTCCCCACACATCTGAGTGAACGAGCTCTAGCTTCTCTTTCTTGGGGGTTTTGCCACTTGTCTGAAAGCTGACTCTCTTCTGCTTTCCAAGTATGCATTCTTCACATATATCCATCTCCACTGACTGCAGTCCTGGGAGTTTTCCTTTTGTGTGCATGATCTTCATCCCCTTCTCACTCATATGATCAAGCCTCTGGTGCCACAACTTTGAAGTCCCATTGCCTACTGCAACTGAGATCAAACAACGTGCACCTGCTGTCATATACAGGGTACCAGTCTTCTTGCCTCGGGCAATCGTCATTGCGCCCTTTGAGATCTTCCAATCATCTCCATGGAAGGTTGTGATAAATCATTTGCCAGCCAACTGGCCTACGGATATTAAGTTCTTTCTCAGGTCGGAAATATGCCTGACATCTTTCAGCTCCCATACTGACCCGCTCAACTTAATTTTCACCACACCTTTGCCCACAATAGCACATGGTTGATCATCACCAAGATACACGTATCCAAGATTTCCGGGGTTATACTTCTCGAAGAATTCCTTCTGAGAGGTAGCATGGAACGACGCTCCTGAATCTAACACCCAAGATTCCTCCTTGCACTCTAAAGAGCATATCAATGCGTCGTCTCCTCCTGAGGTGGAGGTGACATTCACCTCTGCCTTCGCTTCCTTCTCCTTCTGTGCACTCTTGCACTGATTCTTGTAATGCCCGGTCTTTCCATAATTCCAACACTCGATAGCCTTCGAGCTGTTGCTTGGATTCCTTGATTTGGACCTCCTGTCCTTTGATCTACCTCTGAAGTTTTATTTTCCTCGTCCGTTTCCTCTGGTTGAATTTCTACCTCTTGACTCTGTATGCAATACTGAAGAGGTTGTACCTTCACCCGATTCTCTCCGTCGGATCTCCTCACTGAGAACCAGATCACGAACGTCGTCGAACTTCAACTTATTGTTTCCCGACGAGCTACTCACAGCTATGACTGTAGCGTTCTAACTCTCTGGTAGGGAAGACAAAAGTATCAATGTCCGAACTTCCTCATCAAACTCAATCTCAACTGAACTCAATTGGGTTGTAACCGTATTAAGTTCATTGAGGTGTTATGCTACTGACGCGCCTTCCGACATTTTCAGATTGAATAACCGCCGCATCAAATGAACTTTGTTCGCGGCTGATGGCTTCTCATACATGTTTGAGAGTGCTGCCATAAGACCCGCCGTGGTCTTCTCCTTCGCTATGTTGAACGCAATATTGTAAGTTAACGTCAGTCTGATGACTCCGAGGGCTTGTCTATCTAGAAGGTTCCACTCATCCGCCTTCATAGAATCTGGCTTCTTCCCCAATAGTGGTTAATACAGATTTTTCTGATACAGACAATCCTCTATCTGCATTTTCTAGAATCCGAAATCTGTTCCATTAAATTTCTCAATTCTTATTTTTCCTTCATCTGCGACCATGGCTCCCACTTGAATCTGACTTCCTCTAGATCGTTTCACGCTCTGATACCAGTTGTTGGGAATTTAAACGCCAAAATCCCTAATGCAACAGAAACGTAGAATAGAAAAAAGTACACCAAGATTTACGAGGTTCGGCAACTGCCTACGTCCTCGGGAGCCACACAGTTAATTTCTTATTAATCAAACAAGAAATTACAAATCAAGAGCAAATCCCTAATCTGAGATTTCTCAAATGAACACTGTAGCTACAGTGTTAATAATTAAAGGGAATAAACCATTTCAATTCTCACTTGAGAATAAATGAATAACCCTACAATATAAAACCCTTTTCAATTCCTCTCTCTCCTTAATCCCTTTTCTTTATCTCTTCTTAATCTCCCCTCAAACAATTGAGAGCTGGAGATTAATGAAAATCACTTCTGCGATTTTAGGGCTGTCCGCCACCAGAAGAAAAAAATCGGAGGAAGGGGGAAGCTCAGCCGCGAAACCCTAGGGCCAAAGGGGTTTATATAGGCGGATACGATGGGCTGTCGACAGCCTGTCACCAGTGGATAAGCCCGACGCGAGGGTCGGAGCTTGGACGCAAGGGTCGAGCCGCCAAAACGCCGAGGGTCGCGTTCGCCAAAGCCGAGGGTCACATTCGCCAAAACCAAGGGTCGCGTTCGTCGTCGACTTCGCCACGCTCGCCTGCGTCATCCTCGAGCTCGTCGGAGCTCCTCGCCGGACGGAGGTTGGTATCCACACCCAAACTAACACTATGTCCCCACGAATCGCCAACAATCTCATTCTTATATATGTGCTCTTGATCTCGGCGACACCTCACTCACTGGCTCTATAACTCGATCCCTCAGCCGACTGCGAGGCTTAAAACACTTGTCCTTGAGAGAAACTCTCTCTCTCTCTCTCTCTCTCTCTCTCTCTCACAGGATCAATCCCTTCAGAGTTCTTCAACATGTCTTCTTTGACTAGAATCTTTTTATCCGCAAACAATCTATCGGGTTCTCTTCCTTCGAATCATAACATGTTGCGCACATCGAAAATTTCGACAACACTTCGGAAGCACCTCGGCATAATAAGAGAGTCAGGTCGCAATAAGAAATCCTGTTTCACAAAGAAAACAAGAACCTTAAGTAAAATATCTCAACCAAGTGAGATATCAGCTCTTTCTCTCATCAGTTCTAGGACTGACCTGTCGAGAGAACCTAAAAGCTATTACAAATCACACAAATAGCGACACAACCAATTTTACGTGGTTCGGTAAATTGTCTACATCCACGGGGCAAGGAGGGGGAAGATATACTATTAGAGGGAGAGAATACAACTAGGGTTTACAATCACTCAATCTAAACCCTCAAACAAACTCTCAAATCCCTCACAATATCTCTCTACAAAAGCACAAAAGGACTACACTCAATCACTTCTGCCGAAAAATAAATCCCTACATGAAACCGCAGCCAAGGAAGAAAAAAAAACAACCGACCCTTTTTTTCTTTGTGTTTGCTTCTGCCCTTTTTGCTCACGAAACCCTAGGAGAAATTTGCTATTTATAAGCAAATTTTCGGGTCGGTGAACAAACCCACTTCGTTGGGTTTGTTTCACGCAACGGGTGAACCCCACGTTTCACTTCCGTTCACAATTCTTCACCTCGGTGAAGTTTTCTCAAAACTGAACCGACACCAAAGCAATCAAATGTCCCACTTGTTGTGTCTAGTACGCCGTGAAACAAGTCGGGAACTCAAACGAGAGTCCAAACAATCTCGCCCCATCAAAATCAACTAATCCAAACCGGCTGCATCGTAAAGACTGCCTACGTGTCCTCTTACCCAAGGAATCAAGCATTACGTTGTTCATCCAAATGGCCGCCAACGGCCTCAACAATCACGAATGTGCAACAGTTTTGATAATGATCAAACCTATTGTTCGGAACCATATTTGTGAGCATATCCGTCAAATTATCCTTCGTGTGGACTTTCACAATCTTCACATCATCATCTTCAAGAATATCCTGAACGAAGTGATATCGAACATCAATGTGCTTCATCATTGCATGAAAAACCTGATTCTTCGCCAAATAGATAGCACTCATACTATCACAATGAATAGTGACGGATCGCCGTGATATATCAAGTTCCTCCAAAAGTCCTCGAAGCCAAATAACCTCCTTCATAGCCTCCGTAACCACTATATACTCTGCCTCCGTCGTAAACAAAGCCACTGCCGACTGTAAGGTGCTTCTCCAACACACCGGCGCACGGGTCAAAGTAAACACATACCCCGTAGTAGACCGGCGCTTATCCAAATCCCCGACATAATCCGAATCAACATAACCAATGTATAGTTATCCACCTGTAGTGTCCCGCTCATAAACTAAACCAACATTGAGCGTATCTCGAATGTACCTCAAAATCCATCTCACGGCGTCCCGATGACCAACTCCTGGATCGTGCATGTATCTCGAAACCATGCTCACCGCCTGTGATAAATCTGGTCTCGTACATACCATCGCATACATCAAGCTCCCAACCGCGCTCGTATATAGAGTCTTCGACATTAACTCTCGATCTTCAACTGACTTTGGTGAAAGACCAGCTGAAAGCTTTAAATAGGCTCCCAATAGTATACTAACTGGCTTCGTATCCATGCTAACATGAAATCGCTATAGAACCTTCTTCAAATAAGCCACCTGTGTCAAACAAATTCTGCCCTTCTTCTTGTCTCTGTCGATCTCCATCCCTAAAATGCGTTTCACCTCACCCAAATCCTTCATCTCAAACTCCTTTGAAAGCTGTGTCTTCAACTCATCTATAGCAGATCTGGAAATAGAGGCAACCAACATGTCATCGATATAAAGTAACAAATAGATGTACGCACCTCCTTTCAACTTACGAAAATATACGCAAGAATCAAACTGGTTCCGAGTGTACGAATGACCAATCATAAAACCATCGAATCGCCTATACCACTTTCGAGGAGACTGCTTCAAACCGTATAGTGATTTTTTTCAATCTGCAAACCAATTTTTCTTTCCCTACAGCTCAGAATCCCAATGGCTGAGTCATATTATTTCTTCATCAAGATCACCATGAAGAAATACTGTCTTCACATCCAACTGATCTAACTCTAAACCATACTGTGCCACCAAAGCTAGCAAAATCTGAATCGAAGAATGCTTCACCACCGGAGAGAAAACCTCATTATAGTCAATACATTTCTCCTGTACATAGCCCTTCTCAACCAACATAGCTTTGAATCTCAATGGAGTGCCCTCAATGCCCTCCTTCTTTGTGTATACCCACTTACAACCAATTGCCTTCCGCCCCTTTGGAAGCTCAACAAGCTCCCATGTATCATTCTTATGAAGAGATTCCATCTCCTCCTGCATAGCCACCTACCACGAATCAGCCTCCGAACTCTGCTCGGCCTCTCTGAATGTAGTAGGCACCAACTCATCGATATTCTCCACCTGAAGTGCATACGCAACTGTGTCGGCATACCGTGCTGGCATCTGTATGTTTCTCCTCTATCTCCGAACCATAATCGAATCCTGAACCTGAGCCGTCGGTCCCTGATCATGCACATCAGTACTCGTATCCCCCGTGTTATCGTCACGCTCGCCTGGCGTCACCTCAGTCGACACTCTAATGGATATTGTACCATTTGGACAATGTGGAGCTGCATCGATCTCCACCACCTGTGATATCTCCTCCGTCGGATCGTTCTCCACCTGATGAGAGCTGGAAAGCTTCAAGATAGAAGCATCATCAAATGTGACGTCCCTACTCAGCACAATCTTCTTATCAACTGTATCCCAAAGCTTGTATCCCTTAACACCACGCTTAAATCCTACAAATATGACCTTTCTAGCTCGAGGTTCTAATTTATCTATTCTCACATGATAAAATACAGGACACCCGAATACCTTGAGCTGGTGATAGTCGTGTGTGGCTCTCCCGACCACTTCTCCATTGGGGTCTTCCTCTCAATCGCAGATGAAGGTAGCCTATTAATGAGGTGGCTTGCATATGTAAGTGCCTCAGTCCAAAAGATCTTCTCCAAACCACTCTGCGATAATAAGCATCGGATCTTCTCCAGTAAAGATCGATTCAACCTCTCTGCCACCCCATTTTGCTACGGTGTATTGTTGGCCTTCTTGTTTTGATGAAGATTTACAAATAATTTACATCTAATGTTGTTTGTCTAGTATTTTTGTTTTGTATTTATTCTAGGTAAACAACAAGTTAGAGGTTGGATGGAATTGCGTCATAACGATCATATCAAATGGAGGTTTACGGAATAGTAGAGTGAAGCCTTGCTATCAAGTTAAAAATCCAAGTTCAAGCTTCATCCGTAAGTGTACCTAGATAGAGCTTCGTTGAAGATCACAAGCTTGGGTATAATTAGTTTAGGAGTTTATATTATGTATGTTAAGTACTTTAAGCTCAATTATATACACACATACACATTTTGGTTTTTGTATATATATAGTTATATATATACATAAATGTTTTGGTTTAATATTATTCGAGTTTTAATATAAAACAATTGAATACAATTG
This sequence comes from Asparagus kiusianus, assembly GCA_022839385.1. Lineage (NCBI taxonomy): Eukaryota > Viridiplantae > Streptophyta > Magnoliopsida > Asparagales > Asparagaceae > Asparagus > Asparagus kiusianus. Next base: position 194,842 of record BQKN01000040.1, read on the forward strand.
AAAATACATTTCTTGTTTCATAATTATATGCATATATATGATTTCATCAATATCAATTTTTTTTAGTTTAATGAAATCACATTTATTATTTTTGAAAAGTTTGCAAAATATGCAATTTTGTAAAAATATTATATTCTCAGCTTTTAGACTTAACAATAACCATATACATCTTTTATTAAGTCTACAAAATCTTTTTGTAATGTTTAAAAACATGGTTAAGCTAAAATGTTAAAACTATTGTGTTTACATATTCGTGTTTTGGACATATTTACAAAATAATGATATTTTTCATTTGGGAGGTTCTTTTTGAAAACCAATTTTTGTAACATGTTTATTATCATGTCTACAATCATTTCCCAATGTTTTATATTTTTCTAAATTTATTTGATATTTTTAAACCCTGTTTATATTTGGTTTTTACTGTGCAAAACAGGCTGTGTGCATGTCATGAGTCGACTCATAAATAGTGACGAGTTGACTCACAAAGTCTTGTACAGTTGTCGTTTGTTTCTGCTGAGTCGACCCATGACTTCATGAGTCGACCCATGCATGATGAGTTGACTCATGAATTTTATGAGTCGACCCATAAGTTGGTTTTAGCCTGTAACGGCTAGTTATGAGTCGACTCATGAACAATGACGAGTCGACCCATAACACTGTAACGGCTATATTTGTACAAAATCAGATTTTGATTCTTGAGTTTTTTGGTCTTTTCCTTTAAAGTTTTGGCTGAGGTTTTGGGTGGCTATATAAACCCCATTTGCTCTCATTTTTCAGTTTAACTAATAAAATGTTTTAAACAAGTTTAAAAGAATTTTAAACAATGGTTTAAGTTTTGTTTAAGTGTGTTTAAAAGCTTTTAAGCAATTGAGGGTTTGAGTTTGTGAATTCAATTCCACAAGAGCTTGAGGAGATCATCTATTGGAGTTTGAGCAATCAACTATTCTCCCTCCATCTCTTGTCATCTATTGAGAAGTTTTCTAAAATCTTTTCTAGCTTTATATTTATTTGTTTGATTATCATCTTATTAAAGCTAGTTTTATATTGAGTTTAGTTAAATTATTTTTATTGAATCTCTTTGTTCACACACAACCTATTGAGCTTATAGTATTTATATTCATAGTATAATTTGGGTTGTGGGGTTTGTGACTTAGGGTTGTGCCTAATTGAGTTCTCACCTTTTTTAGAGAACAATCATTTGTTGTGCTAATATTGTGAAGTTCACTTTGCAATACACTTGTACACCGAGAAGAGTGTGTGGTGAGGACGGAATCGATACCGAGAGGAGTGGCGTCGGTGGCCTAGTGAGAGGTGATAATTCTGAGCACTTGAGGGAGTCGATACGTGAGGACTAACACTTGAGGTTGTAGCTTGTGTATGTACATTATGAGGATTTGTGAGAGTTGTCGGTTGACTTGATAATCGAGTGTGTAGAGTTTTCGGTTAGCTAGAAAACCGAGTGTGTAGAGAAGTTTCGGCTTCCAAACCGGGTTGTGTAGTGGATTCTCCCCTGGAGTGGGGAACGGAGACGTAGGACGGAAGATCCGAACTCCGTGATCATTTTCTTGTGTTTGGGTTTGGCATTGGCGCTTTTATTCTTGCATATTATTAGATCGCCATTGTTACCTGTTAATTTTGTTTACCCTTGTTTATATTATGTATCATTGCACATATCTTGTAGCATATCATACTTGCTAGGATATATTTGTTAGTTAGTTTTAATTGGCATTTAAATCGGATTAGATTAGCATAAACCCTATTCACCCTCCTCTAGTGTTCTTTCATAGCGACCTTAGGGTCTAACAATTGGTATCCGAGCTTGGTGCTCTTTGATTTAAGGTCTAATCATCTTGAGTTAAAGATCCAAGTTATCTTATTTTTGTGCTAATCTAGTTTTATGATTTTATTGTTATCTTACTTGCACATATATACATTATGGATATGCACAGTGCACCTAGTTTAGGTTATGCTATTAATGTTGCTCCTCGTTTGGATAGTTTTCCCTATGCCCAATGGTGTGTTAGATTTAAACTTTTTGTTTGATCTAGACACTTCGATTTATGGGAAATTATAGATGATACTTATATTGTGCCTACTTCGGAGAAATCCAAGTGGAATAAAAATGATCATCGAATGTTTACAATGAATAAGCTTTTGTTAGAATTCATGCTTAATGCTTTTCACTCATCTTTTTCTAACAGACTTGTTCATTTTGATAGTGCTTATAAACTTTGGAAACTTATTGAAGCACATCAAGGAGACTTGGAGGAGATTCGACACGTTGTGGCGGAATCGACCTCAAGTAATAGTGGAGCATCATGCACACGGCCACAAGAGGATAACTCTTGTGTAGTAAGCGATTCTGACTTCGATAATGAGCTATCTATTGATGAACTCGCTTGTGCATATGATAGATTAATGCATGCCTATACCAAGTTGCAAAATAATTTTATTAATTTGAAAAGCAAGCATGTAGATTTGAAATCCGATCATGAGAAGCTAGTGTCCAAATTTGATGTCATTGTAAAAGAAAATACTATGCTTAAAGAAAACAATGACTTATTAAATTTGGAAAATAAAAAATTGACCTCATCCTTGTCTAGTTTATCTCATGCTAAATGCCATATTAGAAGTAGAAAGCTTTAGAAATAAAATTGATAATCATACATGTTCTACTTCTAGTTCAAATGCATATGTGCCTAATAATGAAGATTTGAATATTGTGAATAAACGCATTTCATCCTTAGATTCAACTTTGAAAACATGCATAGTTAATCATGATAAGCTTATGGACATGTGTGCTAAGTCTCATACTACTACACCTAAACATATTACACATCATGCACACATGTATAGCAAAATTCACAAGTGTTCCATTTGTGGCCGAAAAGGCTATTTAGCCAAATTTTGCTATGATGCACACATAATTAAGAATGCTAATGCTCCTTGTGCATCTCATGTAGCTTCATCATCATGTACACATTCACATTCACATGCTCATACTCATCATGATCATCATAAGCATGCTAATGTGTATAAATGTGTTCTTTGTGGTCGTTTTGGTCATTTGGCCGAATATTGTTTTAATTTAAAAAAAATCTAGTTTACCAAATATTTCTAGTAGACCACATGTTTTTAAATATAATGTTTGTGGTAGATTTAGGCATTTGGCGAAGTTTTGCTATGATTTGAAAAAAATGTTCAAACTTGCCAAATTTCTCAAGTAAACCACCTTTGTTTGATGATGTTTCTCATTTGCAAAATAATTTAAAAGAAAAATCTTTATTTGCAAATGATTCTTGTGCACGCCCACTTGGTCAATACAAATCATTTAACCCTCTTTATTGCACCTATTGCAATCGGAAACGTCATGTATACAATTTTTGTTTTGACCGTGCTAGTACACCATATGCGTCCAAACAGATTCATAACCCTAGGGCTTTGAACTTGAATGATAGGGATAATGTCCCTAACCAATCCGGCACCAAAAATTCTTGGGTGCCAAAATTATTTTTAAACCAAGAATTTTAGTGTTTTTATTTTTCCTTTTCTTGGTTTTGTAAAATGAGCTTTGAAATTTTTTTATATGAAAACAAACTTTCTTTGATCAAATTCTTTTGTTTTCATGACTATGAGTTTAAATTTTCATGAGAGGTTTATGTTTATGTAACCATCCGGGTTTATTTGGTGTTTATTCTCAAATCATGTTTACCGGATGCTAGAATGATTATATGGGTTGGAATAAGCTTAAGAGCTTGATATATTGTTGCCTCTCTTGAAATTCTTTTATCAAAGATTTTGTTTTGACTTGTTGCTTTGAATTCATTATATTTCACTTATATGATGATATTTATAAGTTTGTGCTCATGGATCATCTATTCGTCCCTTATAATGTAGTCTATGAGTGGTTTGATCAAATTATACAAAGAAAATTTTCTTCTTTGATCAAACATTGTTTTTGGACTCAAATCTTGATTTATGACTTTCTTTGAGTGATTTGTTTTCACTTGAAAACTTTTTTTCATGGTTCTCATGTTTTCCTCATTCCTTTGTCTTCATAAATCTATTTTTATACACTATGTTTTTATAATTGTGTAATGAGACACTTCTTTCATAAATAACATATCAATATGTATTCTCATTGTCATGTTTGTATGTGAATTATGTTTAGCATATCTTTCATTTATACTTACTCACATGTTTTTGCCTTAGCTTTCATTTCATATATTCTATATGGCTTTTTGATAGGGGGAGCAATCCATATACTTGTTTTATACTCACCTATACTTATTGGTAGGGGGAGCTTTCGCTCTCTCCATTCTTTTGTTTTCCCCTTTTTGATGTTGTCAAATGGGGAGAAATATTGTGAGTATACATTTCCTAGTTTATATGCATGTGAATTATAATTTATATATTCATCTTCATTCATGCATATATCTCTTTTGTAAATTGTTTGTCATCATCAAAAAGGAGGAGATTATTGGCCTTCTTGTTTTGATGATGATTTACAAATAATTTACATCTAATATTGTTTGTCTAGTATTTGTGTTTTGTATTTATTCTAGGCAAACAACAAGTTGGAGGTTGGATAGAATTGCGTCATAAAGATTATATCAAATAGAGGTTGGCGGAATAGTGGAGTGAAGCATTGCTATCAAGTTAAAGATCCAAGTTCAAGCTTCATCTGTAAGTGTACCTAGATAGAGCTTCGTTAAAGATCACAAGCTTGGGTATAATTAGTTTAGGAGTTTATATTATGTGTGTTAAGTACTTTAAGCTCAATTATATACACACACACGTTTTGGTTTTTGTATATATATATAGTTATATATATACATAAATATTTTGGTTTAATATTATTCGAGTTTTAATATAAAACAATTGAATACAATTGAAAATACATTTCTTGTTTCATAATTATATGCATATATATTTCATCAATATCAATTTTATTTAGTTAAATGAAATCATATTTATTGTTTTTTGAAAAGTTTGCAAAATATGCAATTTTGTGAAAATATTATATTATCAGCTTTTAGACTTAACAATAATCATATACATCTTTTATTAAGTCTATAAAATCTTTTTGTAATGTTTTAAAATATGGTTAAGCTAAAATGTCAGAACTATTGTGTTTACATTTTCATGTTTTGGACATATTTACAAAATGATGATATTTTTTATTTGGGAGGTTCTTTTTGAAAACCAGTTTTTGTAGCATGTTTATTATCATGTCTACAATCATTTTCCAAAGTTTTATATTTTTTTGAATTTATTTGATATTTTTAAATCTTGCTTATATTTGGTTTTTACTATGTAAAACAGGCTATGTGCATGTCATGAGTCGACTCATGAACAGTGATGAGTCGACTCACAAAGTCTTGTACAGTTATCGTTTGTTTCTGCTGAGTCGACTCATGACTTCATGAGTCAACCCATGCATGATGAGTCGACTCATGAATTTTATGAGTCGACCCATAAGTTGGTTTTAGCCTGTAACGGCTAGTTATGAGTCGATTTATGAACTATGACGAGTCGACCCATAATACTGTAACAGCTATATTTGTACAGAATCAGATTTCTGATTCTTGGGCTTTTTGATCTTTTCCTTTGGGGTTTTTGGCTGAGGTTTTGGGTGGCTATATAAACCCCCTTTGCTCTTATTTTTCAGTTTAACTAATGAAATGTTTTAAACAAGTTTAAAAGAAATTTAAACAATGGTTTAAGTTTTGTTTAAGTGTGTTTAAAAGCTTTTAAGCAATTAAGGATTTGAGTTTGTGAATTCAATTCCACAAGAGTTTGAGGAGATCATCTATTGGAGTTTGAGCAATCAACTATTCTCCTTCCATCTCTTGTCATCTATTGACAAGTTTTCTAAACTCTTTTCTAGCTTTTTATTTATTTGATTGATTATCATCTTATTAAAGCTAGTTTTATATTGAGTTTAGTTAAATTATTTTTATTGAATCTCTTTGTTCACACACAATCTATTGAGCTTATAGTATTTACATTCATAGTATAATTTGGGTTATGGGGTTTGTGACTTAGAGTTGTGCCTAATTTGGGTTATGGGGTTTATAGAACAATCATTTATTATGCTAATATTATGAAGTTCACTTTGTAATACACTTGTACACCGAGAGGAGTGTGTGGTTAGGACAGAGTCGATACCGAGAGGAGTGGCGTCGGTGGCCTAGTGAGAGGTGATAATTCTGAGCACTTGAGGGAGTCGATACGTGAGGACTAACACTTGAGGTTGTAGCTTGTGTATGTACATTGTGATGATTTGTGAGAGTTGTCAGTTAACTTGATAACCGAGTGTGTAGAGTTATCGGTTAGCTAGAAAACCGAGTGTGTAGAGAAGTTTCAGCTTCCAAACCGAGTTGTGTAGTGGATTCTCCCCGGAAGTGGGGAGCGGAGACGTAGGACGGAGGGTCCGAACTTCGTGATCATTTCCTTATGTTTGGGTTTGGCATTGGCGCTTTTATTCTTGCATATTGTTATATCGCCATTGTTACATGTTAATTTTGTTTACCCTTGTTTATATTATATATCCTTGCACATATCTTGTAGCATATCATACTTGCTAGGATATATTTGTTAGTTAGTTTTAATTGGTATTTAAATCGGATTAGATTAGCATAAACTCTATTCACCCTCCCTCCTCTAGGGTTCTTTCATAGCGACCTTAGGGTCTAACATGTATGATTAACCGTGAAGTGCCTCTCTATGCCATCGTCTCGACATAGCTGCTGAAAGGGGTCAGAAGTATACGCACCACCGTTATCGGATCGTAACGTCTTGATCTTTCTCCGAGTCTGCAGTTCCAATCTCTTCTTCCACTCTACAAATATATCTAGGACTTCACTCTTCTTCGTCATGGTGTATACCCAACAACGTCTAGAATATTCATCAATGAACGTGACGAACCAATGTCGACCACCAAGTGATGTAGTCTTGGTGGGACCCCAAACATCTGTGTGCACGTAGTACAGGATGACCCTCGTCTGATGAATGGCAGTCTCGAACTTCACCTTCGTCTTCTTGCTAAGAACACAGTGCTCACAGAACTCAATCTTCCCACTCTTGACTCCCTTCAATAGCCCCTACTTGCACAATACCTGCAGTGACTTTTCACCTGTGTGCCCCAACTTATAGTGCCAAAGTCTGCTCATGTCCGCTTTTGAAATAGCAGAAGCAACCTGGCCAATCTCGGTGCTTCTCTTCAGATAATATAAATTCCAATTGCGGACTCCCTTCATCACCACCAATGATTTCTTAGTAACCTTTGCTACAGCATTTTCAAAAGTCACCTTGAATCCATTCGCCTCCAAAGCTCCAACTAAGATAAGATTTTTCTCCAGTTAAGGAATAAATCTCACATCCTTCAACTCACGGACTACTCTATCGTGCATCCTAATCTGTACGGTACCTATCCCAGAAACGCCACAGGATTGATCTTTTCCTATGACAACAACACCCCCTGTCGACTTTCTCAAAATATACAAACCAGTCTCGCCTAGGGGTCATATGATAAGTAGTACCGGAATCAAGCATCCAATCTGATGCATCCACATGGTTCACCTCCGGAGTAATCAGTAGAGAAAAGCACGAATCATCAGAATTATCGCCTTTCACAATATTCACATCATTGGCCTTTGGGCCCTTTTTCTTGCCATTCTCTTTCTCCTTGAGCTTCGGGCAATCTCTCTTCTAATGTCCCTCCTCCTTACAGAATGCACATTGGTTCTTTGCTAATTGGTGGCGGCTTCTTGACTTTGATCTCGCTCTATTACCACTTTCAGATATAGGCTTCTACCTCTCGTCGACAATACCTCGCCTGAAGTGCTAGCACGGGAAGTCTCCTTGTCCTTCCTCCTCAAATCGTAATTAGTCAATGCGTTAGTCACTTCACTATAACTGATAGAAGATCTCCCGTTTAACAAAGTGAACACGAAGGTATCATACTCCTTATCTGGTAAGGAGCCCAATAAGATAATAGCTTTGTACTCATCCGAAATCTTCTCATCAATATTTGCCAAGTCCGACAACAACTTCGTATAGTTGTTCACATGCGCCGCTAGTGAGATACCTTTGGACATCTGAAATCTGAAGAGTCTTCACAGCAAGTGCAACCTGTTCTCAACACTCTTCGTGAGATACTTGTTGTTGAGAATTTTCCACATCTTCATTGTAGACGTCACCCCAATCACATCATATTTCAGTTCATGTTCCAAACAAGACATGATTACCCCACACGCATTCCTATTCATCTTCTCCCATATCGCCTCATCATATTTAGGTGGCCTATCGTGGACCATGATGGTCTCTTCCAAATTCTGAGCATTAAGCGCATCATGTACGTCGCTCATCCACAAACCAAAGTTGATTTTGCCGTCATACTTCACCACACTAATCTTAGTGTTCTGAAAACCAATTTATATTATACTCATCATCGACTTGCTGCTTTCACCTTCTTCTCCCATTACAAACTAACTCTAAATTATAGAGAAAGAATAAATTTGATAGAAATTAGGAACCACCTAACTGAACCCTAGATCAGATTCTAAATAGATCTCCTATCCATATGAGGAAAGCGAAATCTCCAATGGCAACTCCTAATGCTATCTCCACTGAAGCCAAGAACTTCAAGAACTAAGCTTCACACAAGAATCTTCCTCCACAAAACTTCCAAACCCTAGATCTAAAATCTGGGCTCTGACACCACTTGTTGCGCGTAGCGGAAATTTTGGCAGTACTTCGGTAGCACCTCGGCACAACAAGAGAGTCAGGTCGCAATAGGAAATTCTGTTTCACAAAGGAAACATGAACCTTAAGCAAAATATCTTAACCAAGTGAGATATCAGCTCTTCCTCTCATTAGTTCTAGGACTGACCTGTCGAGGGAACCTAAAAGCTATTACAAATTATACAAATAGCAATACAACCAATTTTACGTGGTTCGGCAAATTGCCTACGTCCACGGGCCAAGGAGGGGAGAGATCTACTATTAGAGTGAGAGAATACTATTCGCGGAAAAAATCGTTGCTTTCTTCATTGTTGATATCATTGCCATCTTAGTTAACAACTTTATGCGTTACAAAGATCCGGTCTTTTTATAAGATCCGGTTACAATGAAAATCAAAAATAAGAAAAAGAAAGATTACAAATTTTATCCTTGTTTGTCGAACGAATCGCGAGCTCCTGTTTTGCGGTCACTCGCTTTGGTGGGTTCTTTGCCTGCGCCGGGGTTAATCCGTGGACCACCGCGTGATCTCGATCCGGTCGGATCTACACGATATGACGGGTACTATTCCACCAAGGGAATAATAGCCGGGAGGGATTGTTTCACCAAGGAAACAACCGCTCGATGCTCGGGATCTAAGAACCAAGCTTAGATCCGGAGTGTGATCATGTAGATCTCAGATCCGATTCCATCGAACTCCTGCCTTATTTGACGTTGACGATCGCCGGGCACCGGATCTGGAAGTCCAAGCCTTCAAGCCTTCAAAGTTGAGATCTTTTTTAGATCTGAGTCTTCAATCCAGCAGGGCTTCGCCTCCTCCAAAATCCAACCTCTTAACAAATGAACCAAGCCCCCTATTTATAGCCAAACGAACCTGTGCATACGAGCACGTGTACACAACACAAGGGAGAGGGGGGGTTGCCGGCCACCTTAGGGTGGCTCGGCTTGGGCCGAGCCACCCCGGGTTGGTTCGGTTCGGGCCGAGTCCCCCCCGGGTGTGTTCGTTTCGTCTGTTTTCTGGTGTTTCTGGTTCTCCGTTGTTCGGATTTGATTCGGTTTGTGGTTGACTTGATCTGGAATCGACTTGTTGACTTGATTCCAAATATGGCAGTTAATCCGCTTCTGAGTTCGAGTCCGAAACTGATCTTGATTCGATCATGATTCGTCTGAGTCCGCTTTTGGTTGGATGACTCGTTGACTCCCCGAACCGTTGGATTGATTCTGCACGTGATTGAACACATCGCATTGCTCGTGTGCGATTCGTTGGCTTCGTAGCCTCGTTATCC
>BQKN01000040.1:204882-238716 GCA_022839385.1 Asparagus kiusianus
ATCGCATTGCTCGTGTGCGATTCGTTGGCTTCGTAGCCTCGTTATCCCGCTTCGTCGCGTTTCGCTTGGCTTCGGCGTTGTGGGCTAACAGTCTTGTTTGGATACGTCGCCCGATGGTCCGTTTGTTGAATCGGCGTCGTCGAGCTGTGTTAAGGGACTTATAGGCAATTTTATACGCCTACAAATACAACTAGGGTTTACAATCACTCAATCTAAACCCTCAAACAAACCCTCAAATCCCTCACAATATCTCTCTACAAAAGCACAAAAGGACTGCACACAATCACTTCTGCCGAAAAATAAATCCCTGCACGAAACCGCAACCAAGGAAGGAAATAAATAGCCGACCCTTTTTTTCCTTTGCGTTTGCTTCTGCCCTTTTTGCTCACGAAACCCTAGGAGAAATTTCCTATTTATAAGCAAATATTCGGGTCGGTGAACAAACCCACTTCGTTGGGTTTGTTTCACGCAACGGGTGGACCCCACGTCTCACTTCCGTTCACATAGCATTAGTACGTGTCCTCGCCTTCGAACTATTTTTATCGGGTATAATCAGTTGACAGGCGAAATACCGTCTAGCTTTGCCGGATGTAGGAATCTCCAAAGGCTCTCTTTCTTAACCAATATGCTCGATGGTATCGTACCAGGTGAGCTTGGCCAGTTGCAAGAGCTCACGCTGCTAGATTTTTCCGATAATCAACTTACAGGAAAGATCCCTTCTTCTCTTGGTAATCTTACGAAGCTCGAAGTACTCTCGATTTCTCGAAGTAACCTGGAAGGGGAAGTCCCCAAGGATATTGGGTACTTGTCGAACCTGGACACACCGCTGTTGTATACTAATAGTTTAACGGTACAATGATACAGCTCTTAAATGCTTTAATGATCCAGCTTATTGAGCTTTAGCAGTAACCATCTCACTGGACCGGTGCCTGATAGAATTGGAAATTCGATGTTTGCGAAACAAGTCACTAACTTGTGGAGTGAACTTTGTAGCATCTCTTTCTAATTGTAGAAACTTACAATACATTGGACTATAACTAAATTAGCTAGGAGGTTCTATACTGAGTTCTGTTGGTAATCTTTCGGGGAATTTGCAGCAGTTGGATGTAGTAGGGAACAATATAAATGGTAGCATTCCTTCAGGGTTTGCTAATTTTAGCAGTCTTGTTCTTCTGAACCTCGGTAATAATCAGTTGACAGGTCCAATACCATCTGAGCTTACCAGACTTACCAGTCTTCAGAAATTGAACCTGCGGTTTAACAGAATTGACGGAGTTATCCCATCTAAGCTTGGCTTGATGAACACCTTGAATATTCTAAATTTCAAAGCGAATCAAATATTTGGAATGATACCGGATTCGATTAGCAATATAACTGGCTTACAACTCTTTTTTTCTGGATGGCAACAGATTATCATCAGAGATTTATTAGAATTCCTTACTAACTTAGATTATTCTAGAATAACGTTCTAGAACTTCTTTCTAATAACATCCTACAAAATATCTACCAAGAAGTTTCTAGGAAGATAGAAGTGTATGGCTAGTATTTATTCTTCTAGAAACTTCTTACTAATGTATGGCTAGGATTAACTCTTCTACACACTTTCTAAATCTCTTAAACAGCTATAAATAGGGGTCTTGGGCTCTCATTTGTGTAAGCAAGCAAGAAGTAAGCTTGAAAGCTTGAGTATGTAGTGTAGGCTTGTGTGAGTGTTCACCAAAATATAAAGTCGTGTGAAAGTGAGGTACTCTTGTAAGAACAAGTATTGTACTCTCTAGTGTTTTATCAATAAAAGTTTCCTTTGTGTAGAGGGTTGTATTCTTCAAATTTCATCAAAGTGGTATCAGAGCAAGGTTCAATCTAGCTGGGCCAATCGAAGGTGCTCGTGTACAAGATGACGAACATGATCCAGCCACAGATTCTGAAGCTGATGAAGACTAATTACGACAACTGGAGTATCCAGATGGAAGTCTTGCTCAGCTCGCAAGACTTGTGGGAGCTCGTGAAGAATGGCTACACTGAACCAGAGTCACCTGCAGCAGAAGCAACTCTCACCATTATACAGAAGAGTGCGCTGAAGGAGGTCAGAAAAATAGACAAAAAGGATTTGTTCCTAATATTCCAAGGCATAGATGAATCAGCGTTTGAGAAGATTTCCAACGCCATGTCCTCTAAAGAAGCATGAGAGATTTTACAAAAATCCTATCAAGGTGCGGAAAGAGCCAAAAAGGTACTCTTCCAAGCATTAAGAGTTACATTTGAAAATTTGAAGATGAAAGCTACAAAATCAATATCAGACTATTTTAGTAGAGTTCAGACAATAACTAATCAAATGAAGAGAAATAGAAAAGAAATTAATGATGTAAGAATTATGGAGAAGATACTTAGGACTTTAGACTCTAAATTTAAATATATTATTCTGGTAATACAAGAGTCTAAAGATCTTTTTGAAGTTTTTATTGATGAGCTACAAGGTTCTCTGCAAGCTTATGAACAAGATATAAACATTTGTTCAAATCAACCGGAGAATCTAGAGCAAGCCTTGCAGAGTAAGATGACTATCTATCAAAGAAGATGGTCGAAGAGGACGTGGAGGCTACAGAGGCAGAGGCTCTTTTCGAGGTGGCTTAAACTTCCAGCAAGGTCATAGGAGACAGTACCAAGGAGGTCATGAAAATCAAGATCGAAATAGAGATCATGAATGATCGTTCGATCAAGGAGGAGGTCATGGCGCACAAGGACGAGGACAAGGAAGAAGTTACCAGGAGGACAGATTCTCAGCCACAATGTTACAAATGCAAGAGATACAACCATCTCAGCTACGAATGCTCGGAGAAACCAAATCAAGTGGCAGAAAAAAGTAACTTTATAGAAAGGGAGCAGTCAGACACTTCAACAATCCTACTGACGTACCAGGAGAATGAAAGCAAGAATCAATGTATTTGGTATCTGGTATCTGGATTCAGGTACCATTAACCACATGTGCGGCATCAAGGAGTTCTTTACCGAGCTAAATGAGATGGTGCAAGGAGATGTCACTTTTGGAGACCAATCAAAGATTCCGGTAAATGGTAAGGGCAAGATAATGATCCAAACAAAGACGGGCGAGAATAGGTACATCTATGACGTCTATTATGTTCCAGTACTACGAAATAATATTTTGAGTCTAGGACAACTCCTTGAAAGAGGTTATGATATACATCTAAAAGGCCTTGCCCTCATTATCAAGAATAAAAATGAAGTAATTGCAAAAGTGAACATGTCTCAAAATAGACTGTTTACATTAAATATTCATACTGACCCTATCAAGTGCTTAAAGATGATTATTAAGGATGAGTCATGGCTCTGGCATTTGAGATTTGGGCATCTTGCATTCAGTGGCCTGAATCTTCTGTGGAAGGAGAAAATTGTGAAAGGATTCCCGCAAATCAACCATCCGTACTAGCTATGTGAAGGTTGTATGAAGGACAAGCAACATAGAAGAAGTTCCGAAGTTGGAAAGTTAATAAGAGAAGCAGAACTGCTACAATTGGTCCACACAGATATTGCAGGACCATTTGAAGTCGTCTCTCTTGGAGGAAACAGTTATTTTCTCACATGTATTGATGATTATAGCAGAAAAACTTGGGTTTATTTCTTGAAGGAGAAATCCAAAGCTCTAGAGAAATTCGAAGAATTTAAGGAGATGGTAGAAAAGCAAAATGGGTACCACATCAAGGTGCTCCGATCAAATCGAGGAGGAGAATACACTTCGAAGGCATTCAATAATTTCAACAAGCAGTATGGGATAATTCATCAACTCACTATCGCCTACACACCACAATAGAATGGCATAGCAGAGCGGAAGAATTGTACCATTCTTGATATGGTCAGAAGCATGTTGAAGAGCAAGTACCTGCCGAAGACCTACTGGGCTGAAGCCATGGATTGTGTAGTTTACCTCCTCAACCGATGTCCGACAAAGAGCGTCAAGTTCAAGACACCATTGGAGATGTGGAGCAACATCAAGCCAAGTGTCAACCACCTAAAGGTATTTAGGTGTATTGCATATGCACACATCCCGGAGCAGAAAAGAAAAAACTGGACGATCGAGGAGAAAAATGCATATTCGTTGGGTACGAGAGGAGGACAAAAGCATACAAGCTCTACAATCCATTTACAAAGAAGATGATCATTTCAAGAGAAGTGGAGTTCGATGAAGAAGATTATTGGAAATGGACCAATGAAGATAAAAATATTAAAGGTATGTTCTTTGAAGATAATGATAATGACTTGCAGGAGGTTGGAAGACCAGAACAAAGTCTACCTAATAGTCCAGCTCCATCAACCCCAATATCGACGCTGACATCATCGCCATCCAGCTCAAGTGAAGGAAGCTCTTCAGGAGGAGCAACAAGGAGGATGAGAAGCCTAAGAGATCTGTACGACGATACAGAAACTGTCGATATGATGGAAGACTATACACTATTCTGCTTGTTTGTAGAATATGATCCGGTTAGCTATGAAGAAACTGCTCAAGAAGACAAGTGGAGAAAATCCATGGATCACGAGATCAAGGCAATCAAGAGAAATGACACATGGGAGCTCACTACCTTACCTGAAGGCCATAAACCAATTGGAGTAAAGTGGGTGTACAAGACAAAGACAAATCAAGATGGCGGAATCGAGAAATACAAGACCAGACTTGTTGCAAATGGATATATTCAGCGAGAAGGAGTTGACTATGAAGAAGTGTTCACACCAGTCATGAGGATCGACACCATCCGACTCATTATCGTATTGATAGCACAGAACTGGTGGAAGATCTACTAGATGGACTTGAAGTTTGCATTCTTGAATGGCTACCTAGAAGAAGAAGTCTACATCATGCAACCACGGGGGTACAAGGTGAAGAATCAAGAAGATAAAGTCTATAAGCTGAAGAAGGCATTGTATGGATTGAAGCAAGCACCCAGGGCGTGGAATGCCAGAATCGATGCATACTTCCAAAAGTGGATTCCAGCAGAGCCCGTGTGAGCACTCTCTCTATACCAAGAAGAAGGATGGAGACATTATGATCGTATGTCTCTACGTGGACAACATGATCTTCATCGGCAGCAATCCGAAAATGCACGAGGAGTTCAAGAAGAACGTGATCAGGGAATTCGAGATGACTGATATTAGAAAGATGTCATACTTTGTTGGAGTAGAAGTATCACAATCTGAGAGAGGAATCTTCATCTCTCAGAAAAAGTACACAAAGGAGGTCCTTCGGAAGTTCAACATAAACAACTACAAACCAGTTACAACTCCTGTCGAAGTCAGAGTGAAGCTGAGGAGAGACTCACCAGGAATCTCTATTGATACAACTTTTTATAAGAGTTTAGTCAGAAGCCTACGGTACCTGACCATCACAAGACCCGACATAATGTTTACAGTTGGACTGGTGAGCAGATTCATGGAGGAGCCAAGGCAAGAACACTTCAAGGTAGCCAAGAGGATTCTTAGGTATGTTCGAGGAAGCATTAATGAATGATTATTTTACTCACAAAGTGTAGATCCAAGAGTAGTCGGTTACACCGACAGTGACTATAGGGGATACTTGGATAAAAGAAAGAGTACATCCAGCTACATGCTCAGCATTGGATCAACAGCCTTTTCTTGGTCATCAAAGAAGTAGTCAGTTGTTGCTCTATCAAGTTGCAAAGTGGAATATATTGCTGCATCTGCAGGTGCATGTCAAGCGATATGGCTTAGAAATCTAATGAATGAGCCGCAACATGAACAAGAAGCACCGACAAAGATTCTCATCGACAACAAGTCATCTATTGCACTTGCTAAAAATCTAGTATCACATGGACGAAGCAAACACATAGAGACAAGATATCATTTCATCCAACATCAAGTTAAAAATAAGTGATGATGACATATTGTAAGTCTGAAGACCAAATCGCTGACATCTTCACCAAGCCACTAAAGACAGAAACATTTTTGAAGCTTAAGAAGAAGCTTGGACTTGTGAGAAATGAAAGTTGGTGATGAGGGGGAGTATTAGAATTCCTCACCAACTTAGATTATTCTAGAACAATTTTTTAGAACTTCTTTCTAGCAACATCCTATAAAATATCTACCAAGAAGTTTCTAGGAAGATACTAGTAGGGTGTCCAAAAAGCCTACCGGCCCGGCCCGGGCCCGGCCGGGCCACGACCCGGAAACCCGGGCAAAGTCCGGGCTCCGAGCCGGGCCTAGGCCGCCTTTTTGGTGCCCGGCCCGGAATAGTTTTTTTTATTTTTTATATATGTATAATATATGTATATATAATATATTTTTATATATGTATATATAATATATTTCTATATATGTATAATATGTGTGTGTATATATACTCTCTCTTATATATGTATAATGTATGTATGTATGTATATATATACTCTTTCTTATACTATACATATATATATAAGTATACTCTCTCTTATATATGTATACTCTCTCTTATATAAGTATATATAGGTATACACTCTCTTATATATGTATAATATATGTGTGTATATATATATATATATACTCTCTCTCTTAGTATATATGTATATATAAGTATACTTTCTCTTATATATGTATAATATGTGTGTGTGTGTGTGTGTGTGTGTATACTCTCTCTCTTAGTATATAAGTATATATAAGTATACTCTCTCTTATATATGTATAGTCTCTCTTATATAAGTATATATAAGTATACACTCTTATATATGTATAATATATGTGTTTATATATATATACTCTCTCTCTCTCTTAGTATATATATGTATATATAAGTATACTCTCTCTTATATATGTATAATATGTGTGTGTGTGTGTGTGTGTGTGTGTATACTCTCTCTCTCTTAGTATATATGTATATATAAGTATACTCTCTCTTATATAAGTATATATAGGTATACACTCTCTTATATATGTATAATATGTATACTCCCTCTTATAAAGGTATACTCTCTCTTATATATGTATACTCCCTCTTATATAAGTATACTCTCTCTTATATATGTATAATATGTGTGTGTATACTCTCTCTCTTAGTATATAAGTATAGTATATTACAACGGCTACTTCTTCCCCATTGGCCCAACGGGCAATGGCTACTTATGAAATTTTCTCTCTCTTAAGTTATAACTTATAAATATATACAATATATTTACATATAATATATGTATATATAATATATATAATATATGTATATATAATATATAGTTACATAATAATTTGTAAGTATATACTAATACATAATTATATAAAATATAATAAATTTAAACTAATTTTTAGCATTTTTTATCAAAAAAAAAAAGAAAAGAAAAAAATTGAAAAAAATTCGGGCCGACTCGGAGCCCGGCCCGGGGTACCCGGGTCCGGGTCCGGGCTCCGGTTTTGCCCGACCCGGATGGACAGGCCTAGATACAAGTATATGGCTAGTATTTATTCATCTAGAAACTTCTTACTAATGTATGGCTAGGATTAACTCTTCTACACACTTCCTAGCCCTCTTAAACGACTATAAATATGGGTCTTGGGGCTCTCATTTGTGTAAGCAAGTAAGAAGTAAGCTTGAAAGCTTGAGTGTGTAGTGTAGGCTTGTGTGAGTGTTCACCAAAATAAAAAGTTGTGTGAAAGTGAGGTGCTCTCGTAAGAGCAAGTATTGTACTATCTAGTGTTTTATTAATAAAAGTTTCCTTTGTGTAGAGGGTTATATTATTCAAATTCCATCAAGATTCCCCTGACCTTGTGGAGGCTTAAGTGGCCTCATTGGACTACAGCTATCACAGAATTCTCTATGTGGGTTTATTCCCCCACAAATTAGCAACTTAGATGGTTTAGTTACATTGGATTTATCGAAAAACCAGTTTTCAAGTACCATCTCTAATGCTATAGGGGATCTTCAGATGCTTACATATCTTGATCTTTCTAATAACTCTATCCATGTTGAAATGCCTCAATCACTTGGTAGATTGATCAATATCAAGTATTTGAACTTGTCGAGGAATTTTCTCTCGGGTGTCATCCCTAAATCCTTAGTGAATTTGCATGACCTTGACAGTCTAGATCTCTCATTCAACATGTTGGAAGGACAAATTCCTCAAGGTCGAGTATTTTCAAATCATAGTATAGCTTCTTCGAAGGGGAATTTAGCACTATATGGTGCGCATCAACTGGGTTTCACACCATGTACTTCTCATTCAAGCAAAAAGCCGAATTTTCTAAAATATGTGCTTCCGATTATTGTTGTAGTAATTATTTTAAGTTGCACATTTCTTATATTCGCATCTCATCGGAGGAAGAATATGAAAATTTTGTCAAATTCCTAGCGATTAGGTGATCGCAGTGTTATTTCATATCATGATCGAATTCGTGCAGCCAATAATTTTAGCGAAGACAACTTATTAGGAAGGGGAAACTTTGGTTCAGTCTACAAAGGATTTCTTGATGATGGATCAATCGTTGCTGTGAAAGTCTTGAATTTGGAAGTTGAAGGGGCGTCAAAGAGTTTTGAAGCAGAATGCCAAGTTCTGAGTAAAGCTAAGCATAGGAATCTGATCAAAATCATTAGCGTACGTTTCAGTTTGGACCATAAGGCTCTAATACTCTAGCACATGCCAAATGGAAAGCCTTGAGCAATGGTTGCGTCCTGAGAACTACTACTTGAGTCTGCTGTAGAGATTGAACATTATGGTGGATGTATCTTCAGCACTTGAGTATCTCCATCATCATCATCCTCAAGTAATATATTGCACTGTGATCTTAAGCCAAGCAACATTTTACTGGATGAAGAAATGGTAGCGCATGTTAGTGACTTTGGTATTGCTAAATTGTTGATTGGTGATACTAGATCTATAGCATCGGCAAGCACACCAGGTACTATAGGTTATATCGCTCTAGGTAACAAAATTGTTCAAAAATAAGTTTATTTCGATAATTTATTTAAGATTATCTTGTTTCCGAAGGGAATTTTGACATTCTATTACAATCTTTGTTGCTTTAAATTGTTTACTGATATGTTTATGCAACTCATTGAAAAATAAAGACATGCATAATTAAGCATTCTTTAGAACTTAATTTCATGAATTTTATCAAAAAAATAATTATATTGCAATTACCCAGAACCTGAAGCTAACACATCTAACCAATTCAATAGATGATCGTTAACGATTTCTTCTCTCTAAAAACTTGATCAATTGACTATTGCACTTGCCCTAGAGTATGGGTCTATAGGAAAAGTCTCAAGAATGGGCGACGTCTATAGCTTTGGTATTATATTGTTGGAAACATTCACCGGGAAAAGACCTATTGATGCCATATTCAAAGAATCAAGTTTGAGGGAATTTGTTCGCAAGGCATTTCCTGCATCATTGTTAGGAATTGTAGATGACAATCTCTTTAAAGATGGCCCTCTTCATACATAACAATAATCTGAAGGCCAAACATCCACATATCAGTGTATATCATCTATCATAGAATTGGGCTTGTTATGTTCAAGCTACTCACCAAAAGAAAGGATTCTGATGACTGATGTTGTCCCTCGACTGAAGAAGATAGGAGCAGAGTACATATTATTGTGCGCAGCGGAGTCAAAATCACAAATGAGATAGGAGCACAAATCAACAACCAAACAAGCACCACACAGGCAAGACGCCAAATTTACATGGTTCGGAAACGTGTCTACGTCCACGGGGCAAGAAGGGGATAGATCTCACTAATAGAGAGAGAGAGAGAGAGAGAGAGAGAGAGAGTACAAATAGACATTACAATCACTAGAGAGAGAGAGAGAGAGTACAAATAGACATTACAATCACTCAATAATCTCACAAACAAATCATTCTTCATTTTTACCTCTTCTCTCAAACTCTCTCACAAAATCGCCCAAATAACAAACTACTCAGTAGATAGAGCCTCATCTCTCAAGCTCTCTCAATCACTCACAGAGTGCTCTTACTCTCTACTGATTTTTTTAGATAATTAAGGGAGGGGCAGGGTGTTTCTCTTTATACCTTCTGCCCCCCCCACCCCCCTCCTTTGTCAACAAAGGTGGTTCCCCACTCTTTATTTTGTCAACAAGCCACCGAAAACTATCTTCCATGCTCCCCTCTTGTCAACAAAGTGCAGCCCCTTTGTGGCTTGATTTTGTTGACAACAATCTCCCTTTCGGTGCATGATTAACTTGACCAACAATCTCCGTCTAGGTGAAGTTTTCTAATAAAACTGAGCCAACCCCGATATCAACCTTCCTACTTGTTGCGTCTAGTACGAAATAGAATCAATCCACGCAACAGACTCAATCCACAACAAATCAGGAATCCAAATGAGAATTCTAATAATATATCTCCACTGTGTCGATGGCAACTCATTAAACTAGCTGCATCAAGCTGACTGCCTACATATCCTCTTGCCTAAGGAATCAAGCCTCACGTAGTTTACCCAAATGGCCTCCAAAGACCCTCAACAATAAAGAATGTTTAACAACTCCAAACAATGATCTAATTTTTTACTAGTGATAACTTTGGTTAACATATCTGTCGGATTGTCCTTTGTGTGGATCTTCTCTAGTTTAATGTCTCCATCATCCAAGACATCTCGCACAAAATAGAACCTGACATCAATGTGCTTTATTCGGGCATGATACACCTGATTCTTTACCAAATAGATAGCTGACATGCTATCATAATTTACTCTAATGGTATCATGTGTAATCCCCAAGTCATCCAATAACCCCTACAACCACAAAGCTTCATTCACAGCTTCAGTCAACGCCATATACTCTGCCTCCATAGTGAAAAGAGCTATTGTACACTGAAGTGTACATATCCAATACGTCGGTGCTTCTGTTAGTGTAAACACATATTCACTAGTAGACCGGTGCTTGTCAAGATCCCCAACATAATCTGAATCTACATATCTAACACAATCCTGCTCATTTCTCCCATTCTTCTCAAACATCAAACCGACATCTACGGTACCTTTAATATACCATAGAATCTACTTCACGGTCTCCCAATGACCCTTCCCGGGATTATGCATATATCTAGACACCATGCTTACGGTCTATGATAAATCTGACCTTATACACACCATCACATATATCAAGCTACCCACCGTATTGGCATATGAAACTTTGGATATGTACTCACGATCCTCAACTAAAATATGTGATATTTTAGCTGAAAGTTTAAAGTAGGGAGCTAATAGAGTACTCACTGTCTTGGCATTGTCATCAAAACTAAACTTCTCTAGCATCTTCTGCAAGTAGCTCCTCTGTGTCAAATTCAACCTCCGATTCACCCTGTCTCTATCAATCTCCATACCCAATATCTTCTTTGCTTCTCTAAGATCATTTATCTCAAATTCAGATGACAACTTCTTTTTTAACTTTCTAATAGCTAAAGTATTCCTAGAAGCAATGAGTATATCGTTAACATATAACAACAAATAAATATACTCACCATTTTGTAACTTGTGCATATAAACACACGGGTCATATGGGCTCCTCGTGTACCCTTGGCCAATCATAAAACTGTTGAATCTCTTGTACTATTGTCGTGGTGATTGCTTCAATCCATAAAGAGACTTCTTCAGTTTGCATATCAGATCATACTTTCTTGTAGTTTTGAATCCCATAGGTTGTGTTATATAGATCTCCTCTTTTAAGTCTCCATGCAGAAAAGCTGGTTTCACATCCATCTAAACCAAATCCAAATCTAGTTATACCACCAAAGCCAATAGTATCCTTATCGACGAATGTTTCATGACCGGTGAAAATACTTCATTATAATCTATGCCCTCAAGCTGGGCATACCCTTTATCTACCAATCTGGCTTTGTACTGAATGTCTCTATTAGAAGATCCTTTTTTCTTTGCATATACCCGCTTGCATCCAATAATCATCTTACCCTTCGGTAGCTTTGCAAGTTCCTAAGTATCGTTCTTCTGAAGAGAGTGCATCTCCTCCTCCATAGCTTCCCTCACTCCACCTGATTGAATCAGAGTTTGACTCTGCTTCCTTATATGTAGAAGGAACCAAATCATCAATGACCTCAACTGATAAAGCATGTGTAACCATCACGTCATCATATCTAGCTGGCAGACGCATAACCCTTCTTGGTCTATTAGCTGCAATCGACTCCTGAACATGACCATGTCCCTGAGTCCTAATATTCATTGTATCCTCCATCTACCCATTTGTCATCATGTCTCCTCCCAGTATCACCTCTGTAGGAGCCTCAATGGATACAATGTTATCTGATGTGTATGGAGTCACATCATCCTCCACCTCTTGCGATATCCCGTTAGTCTGGCCTTCCTCCACCTGCTGAGGAATCTGAGACCTCATCATGTAAGCCTCATCAAACGTGATATTCCTGCTAATGATCATCTTCTTGTCTTGTGAATCCCATAACTTAAAGCCTTTGATTCCATCTCTAAAGCCCACAAAGACTGCTTTCCTCGCCCTCGGATTCAATTTTCCATCATTCACATGATAGTAAGCTGGACACCCAAAAATCCAAATCAAATCATAATCACTAGCTACAGAACCAGACTATATCTCCATAAGAGTCTTCCCATGTATCGCAGTGCACGGTAACCTATTCACGAGATGGCTCGCATAAACCAATGCCTCAGTCCAAAAGGATCAACCAATCCACTCTGTGAGATCATACATCGCACATTCTCCAGCAAGGTACAGTTCAATCTCTCGGCCACCCCGTTTTGTTACGGTGTCTCCCTAATTGTGAAGTATCGTCTAATGTCGTGATTCCGACAAAACTACAGAAACGGATCACTCTTGTACTCACCACTATTATCCGAACGAATTACATTCACCTTTCTACCTGTCTGCAGCTCCACATTTTTTTTCCCACTCCACAAATATATCCAAGACCTCATATTTATGCTTCATGGTATATACTCAATTTCTCCTGGAATAATCATCAATGAAAGTGACAAAATAATTGGCCGCACCAAGAGATGTGTTCTTGGAGGGACCCCAAACATTTGTATGAACGTAATCTAAAATACTCTGGGTGTTATGAACTGCGATGCTGAATTTTACCTTCGTCTTTTTTCCAAGTATGCAATGTTCACACAGCTTTATCTTGTAGGTCTTTGCACCTTTCAGTAGCCCCTGTTTCGCTAATACCTTTAGGGACTTATCACCAGTGTGTTCTAATCTCATGTGCCATAAGCTGGTAGTATTCTCCTCTGTAGTAATCAAAGCTGTCAGACCCCATGTTACTGTCTTGCCCTTTAAGTAGTAAAGGTTGTTTTCCCTGACACCTCTCATCACCATCATGGACCTCTTTGTGACCTTCAGAGTTGTATTCTCCAAGATTATCCTATAGCCTGCTGTCTCTAAAGTTTCAAGTAAGATGATGTTCTTCGTCAACTATGGAATATATCTCACTTCCTTCAGCTTCCTAGTCACCCCGTCACACATCTTGATCCGAACTGTTCTAATACCACCAATAGGACATACATGATCATTACCCATGAGCACGACATCTCTTCTTTCCAACTCCTTAAAGTTGAAGAACAAATCCCTCCTAGAGCAAATATGGTATGTAGCACCTGAATCTATCATCCATTCTGTAGAGTCAGCATAACACACTGACGGTAATGCAGATCATGAGTAGCCCGAAGAATCTGAATCTAAATTGTCACCACTAGCTTTGGCAACATTCACCTTTGAAGCTTGTACAACTTTTCCCTTATTCTTCCCAGCTCTATCCTTCAGCTTTGGGCATTCATTCTTCCAATGTCCATCTTCTTTACAGAAAGCATATTGATTCCTACCAACACTTCTATAGCCACCTCTTAGCTTCGATTTTGAGCGATTAAATGGACGGCGGTTTGGACTACGACCCCTTACTGCCAATGCATCTCCTGATGCCTTCTCGGAGAGTTTACTACCACTCTTCCTCAACTCATAATTAACTAATATTGAGGTTTTCCTTATAACTAACAGTGGTTCTACCATTAATCATTCTAAGGACAAAGGTACCATAATCATCCTCTGACAATGAACATAATAACAATATCGCCTTATCTTCATCATCTACCATGATATCCACATTGGCCATATCCGTAGCAATTTTGTGAAATTATTAACTTGCTCTCTAATGGAAACTCCTCTCTTCATTTTGAATTGGTAAAACATCTTCTTTAAATGAAGCCTATTATCAATCCTCTTCGTCAAATACTTTTCATTGAGTGTTTTCCACAACCGTTTCGCCGATGTTTCATTCATTACATCATAAATAAAATCTGACGTCAAACATGATCTAATAACTCCACATGCTCTACTATTTATTTTCTTCCAAACATTATCCTCCATATCATCGGGTTTCTCTTGTAATTTAAGAGTTTCCTCCAAATTTTGGGCATCTAACGCATCAATCACTTGACACCTCCACAAACCAAAATTTATCTTGCCATCAAATTTTTGAACATCAACTTTTATATTATTAATGCTCAACCCTTGTATCGCCTTAGTCAAGGACGATCTCGATATACTTGCTTCAGTCATTTTGACAACCCAATCTCTAAAATTACACAACTACAACTTGAATTGAAAAAGAGCAAAATTAGGGTTTGTACCTCCAAACTAGAATCCGTACCAAACCGCCCAATTGATTTCTCCACCACTCCTTAGAAGATAAAATCCAATGTAAAAACCCTAGCTTTCTCCTCCAATCCTTCAAATCGAACCCCAAGCCAACCTGGAGCTCTGATACCACTTGTTGTGAGCAACGGAGTCGAAATCACAAACGAGATAGGAGCACAAATCAACAACCAAACAAGCACTACACAGACAAGACACCAAATTTACGTAGTTTGACAATGTACCTACGTCCACGGGGCAAGGAGGGGATAGATCTCACTAATAGAGAGAGAGTGTGTACAAATAGAGATTACAATCACTCAATAATCTCACAAACAAATCATTCTTGATTTTTACCTCTTCTCTCAAGATTTCTCACAAAATTGCCCAAATAACAAACTACTCAATAGATAGAGCCTCTTCTCTCAAGCTCTCTCAATCACTCACAGAGTGCTCTTACTCTCTACTGATTTTTTTTTAGATAATTAAGGGAGGGGCAGGGTGTTTCTCTTTATAGCTTCCGTCCCCCTCCTTTGTCAACAAAGGTGGTTCCCCTCTCTTTCTTTCGTCAACAAGCCACCGAAAGCCAGCCTCCATGCTCCCCTCTTGTCAACAAAGTGTGGCCCCTTTGTGGCTTGATTTTGTTGACAACAATCTCCCTTTCGGTGCATGATTAACTTGACCAACACATGTCCCACTTATCTTGTGCTGTTTGAGCCATGGCTCCAAGCCCTGATGCCAGCCCTTCATTAGTGTTTGGCTAAAGAATCTTATAAGCAGTTTATTCATCATATAATTAGATAGATTTTACACTTCGAATTTATGTAAATTTTCTTTTCATTGTGAGGTAAGATCATCCTATGATGACCATATCTTATGTATATCCTATGATGGCTTTAGTGTCAATCACGTATACTTTACCCATTTTTCTTGAGCATGAACCTACTTTTGTTAGTAACATGCATTAAGGCTCACAAGCTTTACAAAAAACAAGATAGGGAAAATCATGATGTCAACAATTATGAATACTTATGTTAGTGATTTCCTTCCAAACACTTCCTTGTATTACTGATGCAGAGAATTTTTGGCATCATTTGATGCTTGTACTAGGTCATGGACCAGACACTGAAATCAACATGGCCTCAAAGGATTGCATCGACAATTCTCTGTTCCGTGAAAAATAATCATAATCTGCTTTGATTCTTCACTTTTATTTCCTATGTAACATGAAGAACTCGATGTGTAAGAAGCACAAACTCACCTGCTTACAACATCATGCCGATACTCCACTATTGACTTGTGGATCATATTTTCGCTTTAGAACTATGAGAGCGATGTATTATGCTCTATCAACAATATCCCTGAAAATTTTCACCTGCCTATATGGATACCGGAACAAGATAAAAAAATTGCATGAATACTAGTTACTACAATTCATCCACAAAAATATCATATGAAACCAAAAGGGAAAAGAATAGTTGAGCTGACTTGAAGAAATGCAAATCCAAGTGAGTATGCAGTGTAATGACCTTGTCCTTACTGTAATAAGAGTTCTGATAGGCTTAAGGTTATATTCTAATTTTATATAAGCTAGTTTTAGAGCATCAACATACTGGTTCTTTTGAGTTTGAATCAATCCATTTCAAGAAAGAAACTTCGAGCTAGTTAAGATCATGGCAGTGCAAAAACTATTGTCTGTCAGAATCAAAATTCTCAGCAACAAAACTTGCCCATGGATCTCTTTGTGCCTTTTCCATATGCTGCTGCTAACCTCTTTCACTTATCCTCACCTAACAAAATCAATCCCACACGAAAACTTCACTGACCTCGAATCTCTTCTAGACTTCAAAGCTCATGTATCCGATCCACTCGGCACTAGGCAAAATGGACAGTCAAAACCTTCTTATTGGAATAGAATATCCTTAGTGAGTAAAAGATTCTCGGGTCGTCTCCCTTTGAATCACAACATTAGTATTCACAACATTAATATCCTTAGTGAGTAAAAGATTCTCGGGTCGTCTCCCTTTGAATCACAACATTAGTATTCACAACATTAAAATCCTTAGTGAGTAAAAGATTCTCGGGTTGTCTCCCTTTGAATCACAACATTAGTATCCACCCTCAACTCCAAATTATTGCCCTCAGGATTAATCAGTTCACAGGACAGATACCATCTAGCTTTGCTCATTTCTTGAACCTTGTGGTCCTTTCTCTATCAGACAATAACTTGGCTGGAACCATGCCAACGAGCCTCGACTCCTGGAGAGAGCTCAGGGTGTTATTACCTCTGTCTTAATCAGTTTACTGGAAGGATCCCGCCTTCTATTGGAATCCTCACGTAGGTAAGGAGGAATGCCCAGGGAGCTGGGAAAACTATCAGACCTACGAAATCTGTTTCTGGCCGAAAATCATCTGGCTGGTTCAACACCGAATTTCCTCTTGAAAGCTTCAATGATCAGGATTCTCAAACCTAGTGCTAACAATTTCTCATTTAGGACCTATACGGAAATAGTCTCTATGGTCAATTCCGCTAGACATCCGCAATTTGCTCACCTTAGCCAGTTGGATATATCAGAAAACCGGCTATCAAGCAACATTCGTATCGGGAGATGCATCATATATTGTACTCACGTAACATAAATGACGGTTTGTAAGAGCTCCTTGGTTGTTCATGGAGCCCCTAGTTAATATTAAAAGCGAAGATGCATCAAATCTAGTACTAATTAGCTATTTATGTTATCTTTAACTTAAAATGTCAGTGAATGTATGTCTCTAGCAATTGATTGATGTCGTGTATATAATTTCTTTTGTTAATGGATAAATTAGTTACCAGAAACGAAACGAAAACATTTTCAATACTGGTTTTACTACAAGAAATTCGAGGGGGCTGTCACATACCTTCGAAGTCTAGAAGTAACAAAAATTGCTGCGGCAGAACTTGGAAGAACTGATGAGGATGATGATGTTATCGTTGAGTTATTAGAATATGAAACAAGAGGGGCTCTATGAAGAAGTCACTTTGGATGCTTAGTACTGCTCCAACGTATCAGACGGCGCTCACTCAAAGCAAACATACATCAAAGGGGCCGGGCCGGGCCGGGCTGAGTTCCGACTAAAGCCCCTCTGACACTCAAATCGGGGATGTGTGATATACAGATAAAAACGATGTAACCTTCAAGGTAGCAAGTTTAGGTGTAAGCTTTTCTTGCACCTCCAATGCTTAGACTGAAGACTGAAAGATCGCAGCCTAACATTGATATTCTAGTATTATTCAAGTCCATAAAATGCATTTTAAACGGGCAAAACGAGTGTTCATATCAAATATTGAACAGAAGATCAAATTTGGTTTAAAGTAACCCATTTGTCATCACCCCTAGCTAAGAAGAGAAAAATATTATGGAGGGCCCTCTATATCCAACATGACATGACATGTGCCCCACCAACAACTCTAAATCAGTACAATCAGTATACAATATCAGTGCAATCATCAATATTAAATATATCACTGCAATCAGAATATTCTTACCGTATCTGTAAAAGATCTACTGAGACAATTATCATGATCTCCTTCCTAACTTCATGACCGTTTTCCCTTTTTTTTTTCGCCCCCGCTCAACCTACGCACCAGGGCACCCTTTTTGGTGTGGTCCGTGTGGACACGGAATCAAGCTCAACATGCAACTTGTGTTGTGTGCGTAACTATATTGGAGAATTTTTTTTTTCTTGGGTGGTCAAAAAAACAAATAAAGAAGAAAAGAGAGAAGAAATTTGTGTGCTAGAACCTTGGACACACCTCCAAACCCAAATAAGAGTTAAAACGAATAGACCCCAAACCTCAAAAACTCTCAAAAAAGGCCTCCAAACCCAAATAAGAGTTGAACAAGTAGACCCCAAGCCTGAAAAACTCTAAAAAAAGACCATTGAAATGGGTTGCAGTCTAATCCCACTGGCCTCACCTCAACCTCAACCTCATCATCTCCGTGTCCACCCAAAACCCAACCCCAAATCTCCTCTCTCAATACCCACAAACCCATTCCAAACCCTAACCCTGAAGAAGAAGAGGGGACACCTGGCGGTGGCCAGCGCCGGCCCTCCGAGCTCCACCACCCTCATACTCGCCTTCGTCTTCCCCTTCTCTCTCTTCGCAGGCACCGTCTTCGCATCGCTCCGCATCGCCGATAACCTCGAAGAGAAATTTCTCGAGGACGTAATGGATTTTTTTTCTCGTGCGCTTTACTTGTTTGATGAAATGCCTCGATGAGTTTTTTTGACTTTTTCTTTCGGGTTTTTTTTATTTATTTATTTTATTTTTTTAATTTTTAGCTTGCGATGAATAGAGCATTGATGGAGGAGAATGAAGAAGAGGATGAAGAAGGCAGAGAGGCCGGAATTTTGGAGGAGGAAGTTGTGGCTGCAGCAGAGGCTGCGGCTGCCGCCGCCGCCGCTCCTCGCGCTCGCAGTAGGCCCAGACGAGAAGGCTGAGGAAAATTGTGATGGTCTTGTGTGTATGTAGAGTATGTATGACTTTGTTATACGCTTGATAACATGAGATGTATTATGTGTTTACCTTGTTTCTCGATCTAAGATAACAAACATGCTAGTTGATTAATTTTAGAGGAAATTGCTTCTACCCCTAATTTCCTTATAAGTATTCCGCTCACCTCAATTGCCAACACGTAACTTTCACAATTAACGCGTAACATTCACAATTAACTCGTAATTTTGACAACTAATTCGTAAATTTCACAATCAACTCGTAAGCTTCAAAACCAACATATAACTTTCATTCACAAGCAACTCATAACCTTATCAAACTCATTATAGTGAAATAACAACAATATATAAATTTACAGGCTTTATTTTAATCCTAAGTCATCGATTTAAAAAAAAAATTACAACAAGTTATAAAATAACAAAAAAATATAGCACTCGGACTCAAATACAAGTTTAAAAATGAAAAAAATTACACCGGGAGTCGCTGGAGTTCTCGCCTTTTTCTTCGGAAAGGTGACGTTGAATCCATCGCAACTCGTCATCACTGCTTCAATATCGCAATTTTCTTCGCCTCATGAACGAACACCGGGAAAGTTTCATCGCCAATGTCGACGCCGTTGGAAAATTTGGAGGGAACTAGAATTTTCCCCTCCTAAACCCATTTCAAATCATCATAGTGATATCATGAGAGAGAGAGAGAGAGAGAGAGAGAGAGAGAGAAGGTATTATCGTCTTCACATGTTTTAAACTCTTGGGATTTGTGTTGTTGGGCTTAGAGAATTGTGATTTTGCTTTTAGGGATTTTGCGAGTATTGAAAAAGTTTTGGAGGTGGCGGAATACTTGTAAGGAAATTTGGGGTCAGAAGAAAAATTTCCCTTAATATTATGCAAAAGTTTACGCGGGCAACTTGTATAATTGTTGTTTGTTATTGGCAATTTTGATATCATGTTTATGAGTAGGTCCCATGTATGTAGCAATCGCTTCTGAATCAGCAGTGATTGAATCCACTGTGCATGTTTGGCGCTGGCTCTTTGATTTCACGTTTAAAAAAAAATGCTCATAAATTAGCATTCCAATTTGCTTTCCATCCATAATCACTATCGATGCTGCGCGGGGCACTTTCCAAACAACTTTTATGTACCATTATTACCGGTGTAGATTAATATAGCAATCTAATGTAATGATGTGGCTTTAAGATTAGTGGTCTCTACTGTTTTTTTTAGTAGCAGAGCCAGGGAGGATCAAAAATACATTTCCAATACACTCTTCTTCTGTCATCTATTACTGGTATAATTGGCGTTTCGAGTTAATGCGACATTTAATCCAATTCATTAGTCATTATTCAATCTTACGTATGATCGTCTATATCGTAAGATTAAAAAGTACGGAGCTAATGCATCGAGCAAGAACTCTTTTTAATGAAACTCTCTGCTTCGCCAGTTTCCTTAGGGTGTGTTTGGATTTTAATGGGGTTAAGGGAAGTTAAGGGAAACTAGGTGAGAGAATGGAAGGGAAGGGAAGGGAAGAGAGTTCCCTTTCCCTCACCCCAATTTGGGGGTAACAAATTTTATGCTATTAGGGGGTGAACCAAGAGGAACTAGGGTGCATAACTTCACCTTCTAAATGTTCCCAAACAAGATGAATGGTTCCCCTAACTTCCCTTCACCCTTATTCCTCTCAATCCAAATAAGCCCTTATTTGATTCTAGGAAAGGGTATTACTAATGAATGTATAATTGTATATTGGGTTTGTTGGTAATCCAAAACCCAACTCCACAGGTTAGTGGATTCGGGTCTTAAGTGGATCCAAGACATTATAGGATCCAGTGTACGCCCCGCGCCCCCTCTCCCCTTCCTTCAACGGGAGTAATTCGGCATCGTCCCTCACCCAAATCCTTCCCGAAACCCTAACCCTAGAATCAGCAGCCATGGACGAAGACGAAGCAGAGCTCCTCTCCCTAACCCGCTCCCTCTCCCCCTCCAACGCCGCCACCACCTCCTCCGACCAAACCCTAACACCCCCAATCCCTCCTCCTCCAGTCCCTCCCCCCATTGCCCCAAACCCTCCTCCCTCCGCCGCCGCCGCCGCCGCCGCCGCCGCCGCCCTCACCATCGACGACTATGAGATCTCCGAGGAGAGCCGCCTCGCCCGCGAGCGCCAGGAGAAGGCAATCCAGGATCTTCTCCTCCGGCGCCGCGCCTACGCTATGGCCGTCCCAACCAACGACTCCGCCGTCCGCGCCAGGCTCCGCCGCCTCAACGAGCCCGTCACCCTCTTTGGCGAGCGCGAGATGGAGCGCCGGGAGCGGCTCCGATCCATCATGTCTCGCCTCGAAGCGGACGGGCAGCTGGAGAAGCTTCTCAAAGCCCATGATGAGGAGCAGGCGGAGAGGGATGAGGTTGAGGATGAGGGAGTGGAGGTTTCGTACCCGTTTTATACGGAGGGGTTGAAGGAGTTATCGGGGGCCAGGAGGGAGATTGCGAGGTTTTCAGTGGGCAGGGCGAGGGTGAGGATTGGACGGGCGAGGAGGAGGAGGGAGGATCCCGATGAGGATGAGGAAGGGGAGGCGAAGGAGGCGTGTAGGGCTGCTGGGGAGTTTGTGCTTGAGTGTAGCGAGATTGGGGATGATAGGCCGCTTTCGGGGTGCTCTTTTTCGAGGGATGGGTTGATGCTGGCTACATGGTAAGTTTTCATGGGTTTTTCTTTGTGATTTTGCTATTATC
Source organism: Asparagus kiusianus (assembly GCA_022839385.1). NCBI lineage: Eukaryota > Viridiplantae > Streptophyta > Magnoliopsida > Asparagales > Asparagaceae > Asparagus > Asparagus kiusianus. Next base: position 226,718 of record BQKN01000040.1, read on the forward strand.
GGTGCATTTGAGTTTCGCTGTATCTACATATGATTAGATAAAGATTGTAGTAAAAAAGAGTGACTTTGTTATGGTTGACACTAAGGTGTGGAAACTGCTCATACGTTGGCAATGATGATGTAATTCGTAGCCTAATACATATATTATAGAGTTCTCAAGCCTTTTTTTTCTAATCATGCTACACTGAGTTCATCTTTGCACCTACCGGCTCTTCTTAAAGCTAAAATTTGATTATCTTTCTTATCTAGATTAATTGTTCACAAGTTCTAACTTCATCAACTGCAAGTTGCCACATTCTTTAGCATACTGCATGGTATCAACTCTAGCAAGACTTGAGCATATATTCCTACACCACACCTTCTCTCTGAGTTTGATCAATTGTCAAAGTTCCACATTTATCAACACATCCTCCCTGTGGTCAATCTTTGATCTCCGGATTACCTGGCGACAAAAATTTACCCCTCAGACATCAAGTCTCAGGATGTCTTTCATGTTTCCTCCAATTAGTTGCTTCTGGAAAAAACTCAACACACTTTCAAGATAAAGCTTCATCATCGATGACATTGCTGCGGAGTGGCTTTTCTAGCTGGTTTCAATTTGCAGCAGTGTCTTTTCTTCCGCAACAATCTACACTAACTTTGCATACTTCCCTTCCCTCACCCTTTATCTTCCCTCTTATCTATTTCCTTACATATTTATAATAAACATCTCTTGATAATAATCGGCAGTTACTTCACTTTCCCTAAAAAAAAGAACTTTGCCAGTAGTTGTGCTTGTTGCAGGTTCTGATCTCAATGAATGAAGGCTGAACATGAGAGTTTGTTTTCTACTTTCGTTTGTTGAGTTTTTATGATATTTGAAGTTGGATAAGATAAATATATTTTAAGGTATCAGTTCCACTCGTATTCTGACCACGCAAAAGGAGTTTGCAACATTGTTTACAATATGTTCGGAATCTGTTTAAAATCTGGGGGGAAAAACACTTCAGTACTAGTGATTTTGTTAAATCACCTTTTGTTTGTCATGAAAAAGAAATATACAGAGCAGTACAGGTACAAGTTGAGCTTCCATTTTGGATCTTTTTTTGGCTGAATCTGCCAACTACTTAAATAGTAAACGAGTGATATACTGACGTTTGGTTTCAGAATTTTTTTCGACTTTCAACCTGTTCATTCTTCAGCATTGATTGGTGGTCTTAAAATTCAAAATTAAATATTAGCACACTTAGCTTGTTGTGATGGCTTGCAAATTCACGTAGAAAATATCATGAAGTTTTAAATGATGCTCTTTTTGAAAATTCAAAATTAAGAATCAGCGTTCTTAGCTTGTGTCTTGATGAGCAATTCAAGTAGAAAATACCATGAGATTGGATGATTCTAACACACATTTGATTCTAACATACGTTTGCTACATGTTCTGGATCAAATTCAGATTGAAGCATACCAGTCTTCTAAGGGAAGAAATAAATAGTACATTTATGCTGTTGATTTAGTCATTTCCTACATCCATTGTTAACAATTCTTCTTGCTTTGTTCATTTCAAATGCTACTTCTATTAGTAAGGTGGAATTAGCTAATTTTAGCTGTCAATACTTGGACGACATATTTATAGTTGCATTCGACTTTTAAAAAATGTTTATTTATAGTTTACTTAACATTTCAGTATTTGTGCTCTTAGAATTTGTCAGCATAAATACCCAGAGTTGTGCACTTATTTTTGGCAGTGTTGTTGTGACTATTATCTTCAAACTCCCTAGGCAGAAGTTTCAGAAGACAACAGGAAAACAATAGTTAAAGTAAGAATTAAAAAGGGAAAAGGCACTACTTTTAAAGATTTCAAATGCTGGGCAGCACCCCGCTTCAAGTGCAAGGCATTATAACTATACTAGTCTGCCTATTGTTTAGGCAGATCAAAACTTCTCGTTGTTTCAATTCGCTCTATCGCTTTATTATCATTGGTTTGTTATTTTTATTTGAAGAGTAAACAAGAAGTCCCAGAGACATATCTTTTTTTTGGGTGCTTTTCTGGATCAATAATAAAAAAAAAGGAGAAAAAAAATAAAACTAAAAAAGGGAGAAAGACTGAACCTTGGTCTTGTATGATCCATTTAGTACTATTTTCCTTTGCATGTATTTATGCACTTCTCATCCCAATAACAATGAAGGTTGATTGCTCCCAAAATTCACAATCTTTTACTCTTGGCTCCTTTCAGTCAGAGCTTTGGCGCTTTAGTATAGCTGTACCAAAATCTAGGCTCAATTTTCTTGTTACTCGATCCTTTCTTTTCTTTTCCTCTTTTAGCTGATCCATCTTTCTTTGATGTTTTTCTAAAGTAAATAAAGTGATAGAATCAGCTAATTAGTTTGTCTCAATGCAAAACAGCTTTCATGAGTATTTTAATGTTTGCTTTTTATATATGAAAAGCTGCAAGATTAAGCATTTCTTGTAGCTCTCTCCTATGAGCTTTATATCAAACTATATTAACATTAGCGTCATCAGTGTCCTTGTGGATTAAGTTCTACTTTATTTTCTCTTTTTCTTTCAACAAGTGACGATCTTTTGCATGCCCCTTGAGATCATATAATTGGCTGACCATCTTTTTCTTTTGTAAAAAAAAAATCAATTACATCTGTCTTCTGAATATCTTATGTCTTTATCCCTAATATCTTTCATTTAGTTCTTGGAGTGGGATCGCTAAAATATGGAGCATGCCACAAGTAAAAAGGACTGCAACACTTAAAGGTCACAGAGAGCGTGCTACTGATATAGTATTCTCTCCTGTTGATGACCTCTTAGTAACTGCATCCGCAGATAGAACTGCAAAGTTATGGAAGCCTGATGGGTCCCTATTGAAGTCATTTGATGGCCATCTTGATCGGCTTGCTCGTGTTGCATTCCATCCATCAGGTAAATACCTGGGAACTGCTAGTTTTGATAAGACGTGGAGACTTTGGGACATCAATACTGGGTTGGAATTGCTCCTCCAAGAGGGTCATAGTAGAAGCGTGTATGGAATAAGCTTTCATCCAGATGGATCTTTAGCTGCATCATGTGGCCTTGATGCACTTACTCGTGTCTGGGATCTTCGCACAGGAAGAAGCATTCTTGCCTTGGAAGGCCATGTCAAGCCGGTAAGTTTGCACTTTTGGTTTAAGGAGTGCTCTCATATTTACTTTGGACCCTTTCAAAAAAATGGATAAATTACAAAACAGCCCCACTAAGGTTTGAATGATTGTCAAACACGCCCCCCCCCCCCCCCCCCCCACCCAAAAAAAAAAAAACAAAACAAAACAAAACAAAAAAATAAAATAAAATAAAAACAAACAAAACAAAAGATTATAAAAGTGAACCCACCTCTATAATTTCTACATGATTAAATTGGATGTAAAAGCTAATATCATATGGTATAGTAATTATATACCCTTTCATTTCAACAAATATATGATTATTATAATGACAATGGATGATTATGTCAAAAAATTATGATTATTTGGCTAGGAATTGCAAATGAGGGGGTAAACTCTGTCTCCTTAGGGGGATTTTGCGTCGATCGTGCAAACCTGAGGGGAATATCTGTAATTATACCCTAAAAAATTATGGCCATGTCATTCATACGAAAATGTAAATCATTTTACAAATACACATGTAAACACTTGATTCATGGCGTGGGCACATCAAAAACTGCATATTCGGCTACTTTTGCGACTACCCAACACTGGATTTGCATTTGGAAATATGTCTCCTACAATAGAAGTCATATATTTAATCAGTGGATTTGAGACAAATTTTCTTCTACAAATGACGTGTGTAGCATTTTCGGCAAGCAAAATCTATTGCATTTAAAATTTCAGCATACCAAACAACCTCGTAGTGTTGATTGATCTTAATAGTTTAAAACTTGTGACATACAGGTCCTTGGAGTCAGCTTCTCCCCCAACGGCTATCGCTTAGCCACTGGAAGTGAAGACAATACATGTAGAATATGGGATTTGAGAAAGAGGAAGTGTGAGTACACTATACCGGCTCACTCCCACCTTATCTCTCAAGTGAAATACGAACCTCAGGAGGGATACTTTCTTGCAACTGCTTCCTATGATATGAAAGCAATGGTTTGTTACTTGTAACTATGTCCTCTTTCCGATGATGAGAATTTTTATTAGTTGACTTGGATAACCTAAATCTTTGATGTATTGTTTGTTCTTGCTCTTTGTATCAGGTGTGGTCTGGGCAAGATTTCAAGCCTGTCAAAACTTTGGTCGGGCATGAAGCCAAAGTTACAGGTTTAGATATTAGAGCAGGTCAGTTCGTTGGACTTTCTTGTATATTATAGGGCTAATTGCACATTAGACACCTGTAGTATTGTTGTTTTGAACTACTACCCCTGTAGTTTCATTGTTGCAGATAGACCAACAGGGTTAATTTTATTTTTACTCTTTTACACTCAGATAACTCAGTAATTTTACCAACGGGCTCTTTTACACTCAGATAAACACAGTAATTTACCCACGGGCAATATCTTCCAAATTTTCACCCAGGGTAAAAGAGTCAACAAAATTTAACCCAGGTGGGATCTCTGCGACAATGAACTGCAGGGGGATGTTCTGTTCAAAACAATGAACTGCCAGGGGTCTGTGCAATTAACCCTGTCTTCTGTGGTGCAGTTTCAAAGGAAGTACTTATGATTGTTGATTAATATGCAGATGGGCAGCAAATAGCAACTGTTGCTTATGATCGCACAATCAAGATTTGGTCAAGTAGAAGCAGTGGAAATGAGAAGAATTCAATGGACATTGACTAGATGCTTGTCAGGATTATGTCTGATTTCAGTAGGTAAGAGGAGGACTAGAAGTTCATAAGCCAAAGTTTTGTTGAAGCAGATGCAAAGAAATCTAATGTTGTATGTGATTTAGTCATTGAGATGCTCTCTACTCATGAATTAGCAGAGGGAATTAGCGGAGGGAACTAGATCGTTCTCCTCTCTCTCTCTCTCTCTCTCTCTCTCTCTCTCTCTCTCAGTGTCTGAATTTGCAATTTGATTCAATTTCATCTGAATATTAGAACAGCTTTACTTTTGGGTAGGTATCTATTGTTGATCTGTATTCCGGTGGAATTTGTTGACTACAAAGAGGGATGCATTTAGTTTGGAACAATGGACTTCACTGAATGTTTGATCAATTAATTAGTTGTAGTCATATTTCACGATGTATATTCACAAAAGTTATTTCAGTTGTAATCATGGGTAGATGCAAAAACTACCTCTCAAATCTCAGTAATGTAAGGGATCGAGTGCGAATCTCTGTTATTGTGGGCTCTTCTAATCTCATGGATTGCGGTATGTATTGTAAGTCTTGAAAAACTAAGAACTCGCTTGGTATTATAATGGGAAAATGAGAATAGCCCAAAGAAAATTTGTTGAGTTGGTATGGTTTGCTGAAATCCTTGGATGTTTTGGTGTACCCCACGTATATGATGTTCTTTTTAAAGTAACTAGTATGGTGCACGTGTGTTGCACGTGTAAATACTTTCATGTTTATATGTAGCCATATAGTTTTTATTGCATTGATTATTTTTTTTTTCTACTTGACATATACATGAAAGATGTCATAGATAATATATATATTATTTATGATATAAATAGATGTTATAGGGTTATAAATAGCATCACAAAAAACACTAATTTGGCATATAAAAAACCAGTATATTGATCAAAAAGACCATAAATAAATGAAGTAACTGAAATTATTTAATTATATGTTCACTTAATGTAGCATAATCATATCTTCTTTAAGTTTGATATAAATAGACAGAAAGGAGCTTAATTTTAGCAAGATTCATCAACTTTAAAAGATGCATCGTTGTCAAACTGTAGAGAGTCATGGGGAATCGGGCTGCAGCAAGGCAATTTGATCTATAATAGCTAGAGTCCATGACCTGCAAACAGAACTGAATCAAGCATGATCAGGCATCATAAACTTATGGAGGATCAAACCTAACTATAAATGTTACATAAATGGGGAAATTACCTTTGAGATCAAAGATAATCCGTTGCATTGTAAATAGTTAACAACTTTAATACACATCTTCGCTGCATATTATAATATTGTGTTAGATAATAATTGTCTGAAAGTTAATTTGTATAAAATGTGCATCATAGGATGAAAAAATAATGAGTCATGATTTTGATGAGGTGATTTACCTTTGAGGTAATAATACTTTTGGATACACAATATTTTTCGCGTATGTTTTTGTTGTTCTTCTTGTTTGGTCAACTTTCACTAATACCTTAGTTGTTCTCATTGATATCTCCCTTGATAATGCAACATATAATTGACCATGTGAGAATACATGGTGTGGCAAATAAACTCTAACATAAGGTATTGTTTGTCCATGCGCTTTGTTTATTGTCATTGCAAAACATAGTCGGATTGGAAATTATTTTCTACGAAATTGGAATGGATAACCCTCATTTTCAGCTGAGATAATGGTATTCTCGGAATCATGACATTTTGACCAGAATGTTGACCAATTGTGATTTCAGCATGGATAACATTATATTCATATCCTCTACAGATCATTCGTGTGCCATTGCACATTCCATTAGATGGATCAAGATTACGTAACAACATGATCGGACAATTTCTTTTAAGAATCAATTTGTGAGGCGAGAGTCCATTCGGCATTAAGGTGTTCAAGAACTCTTCTTGGTAATAATTATTTGTGTCATCTATTGCTTCATCAAAGCTAAAGAATGTTTTAGCTTCACCAAGAAATAATGCAATTAATTTTTCATTAAGTCCATCAACATACTCATTCCTTGTTGAAAGAATAGCATGTTGTGTCATGTATTCAGCAGATGATGAATTTGCTTGTAATGATGGAAAGATAGCATCAATCAAAAAATTTTCAGAGTTTTCATCATTGTCATATTCTATTACCATTTCATGTGGAAGAAGTATCAAATTCTCATCTATTGTGGGTTCCTCTCCATTCCCCACGCGCAATAAGAACTCTCCAAATACTTGATCAGTTCTTGCTCTCATATTAATAATGAGAGATAATTTCTCCATTTTTTCCCAGAGATATGATTTCACAAGACTTGCATTGACTGTTTCTGCTCTAGTGCCCCGTGGAACAACTGGTAGAACTTGACAAAAATCACCTCCAAACACGACTACTTTTCCACCAAAAATTCTTTTGTCACCCATTACATCCCTCAATGTTCTGTCAACCGTCTCAATCGCAAATCTTTTTGTCATAGGTGCTTCATCCCATATTATAAGTGATGCCAATCATATCAATTTTGATGTTCCATCCTGCTTTGATATATTGCACATTGTAGTTTCATTAGCAGTAATTGGAATTTTAAATCACGAATGTGCAGTTCGTCCTCCTGGCATTATTGCTGCAGTGATACGGGTGTATCTTCTCTTCGGAAAAGTGATCCTCATGGGAGCTTGAGGATAGGTGATTCTCATGATATCTTGAGAATACTGGTGTGAAGCGACACGGTAGAACACAGGTGGAAGCGTAGAACGAGACGACAAGCAGCAGATTCGAAGAATCCAAATTTCAGCCTGTGAGTCGACTCATACATGTACATGGGTCGACTCATCAGGTTGAGTTGACTCATACCTGTCATGAGTCGACTCAAGAACTCAAGCCCTATTAGTAAAAAGTCTCTGACCAGTCGACTCATCAGTTATGAGTCGACTCATATGAGGTCATGAGTCGACTCATCGAGGTTTCCTGGGCAGACTTGGTTTCTGTTTGGAAGGATTCCTAGTTGGGTTTGGTTTTGGTTATTTACCAGATTATCACCACGTTGTAAACCCTATAAATAGGGACTATTTAGGGTTCTAAACAAGGAGGTTAGAGGCCAAGATGTAGATCTAAAGGGTTTTAGGTCTAAGTGAGATCCTAATCAAAAGGATTAGGGTTTAGATTGTGAGGATCTATGAGATCTTAGATCAGAGAGAGATTCTAATCATTGTATTAGGGTTTAGAGAGAATTGAGAGGTTGTTCTCGATTCTAGTGAGATTGTGAGGGAGAGATTTGTAATAGTTGATTCCTTATAATTTAGAGAAGGTATTTTCCTTCGCCATATACTGAATTGTGTTTGTGTTTCTGTCATCCTCTTCTCAACCCACCTTTGATAATTCCACGATCAAAGGTGCTCGCACGGCAACTCGTATCATGCAGCCACTCCTGATGTTGCTGTTGCTAATGCTATCATCTTTCTTGATCTTAGATTTGCAAGCAATGCACGATAAAGAAAAGTTTTACCTGTTCCTCCTGGACCATCCACAAAAAATATTCCAGATTTTTTTTGTTGACTCTATCTAATATGATATCGAAGGCTTGTTTTTGCCTCGGGTTTAACTTTGATTAAGCATGAAAATCTTCAAATGGAATGTCTATCTCCCTTTCATCAATAATTTCTCTCGGTAAAGTTTGACATTGGTCAACATCATCATGTATCAGTAATGGTAGATCATAATCTGCAATATGTTTACCCATACTCTCAAGGAATAGGCTAATGCTTTTAATGTCCATGCAACACGAGCTGGTAGCATGTATTCATCTACTCCTCCCTTGAAATCTTCTGCCATCGCTTCAAAATGATCGTTCCATAATTTTCTTACATTTCATGGTTGGCAATAAACTAAAATAATGGCAAATAATCTTCGTAGTGCATAAGGCATTTGGAAGGTAGTGGCCTCAACTAAACAATCAGAAATACTATCATCAGCTTCTAGTAATCCTCTTTTTTGTGCAGCTTCCTTGAAGGACTTATATGCAATACCATCAACTGTTAAAAGATATTCCCATGAAGTAGGGCCCCTCACATGATTTAACAATAGACGTAAATAATATCTCTCTCCTTCTTTTGGGTTTGCAGCGTTTATACGACCGCTGACAAGTTTGTGCTTCCGATCAGACCAACTCTTTGCTTGGTTACTCCACACGTAGTGTTTAGGAAATTCGACTTATAGAAATTGCCTTGCATTTTCAGTTGTTGTGCATTTTGTGAAGAATCCAGTGAGCATAGTTTTTGATGATCTTTCTGAACCTATTACATCACGAAGATCTCGATGTTGCTAATAACAAATTGATTGCTTATCTGGAAGATGTAGCTGAAGACTAATGACTGGAGGAGTAGTTTTATTCATCTTGAATTCCTACATTCTCCAAAATGCTTCTTGCGCTAACACCCACCGTCCATCTTGGAAATGTTTTATTTCATCAAACTTATTTTGCTCTTCATTGTGTGCAAGGTAGATAGAGATCTTGTCGTGCCCTTTATATATATATTTATATAAATATTTGATCACTATTACACTTGAGCAAACCTCAACATTAATGTGGCAATTGTACCTGTTAAGAAGATATGACGATATCATATTTAGAGATTTTCTTGCATAGTATATTTTTTGTTGAAATGTTCTCATAAATAATAAACTTTAAAGCTATTATGAAGATTGTACCTGGTAAGGAGATATGGATTATAAGGAACAACCCATTGGTTGTTCAACTTTGCTTGACGCACACATACTTTTCTACCATTATTCCTCCTCATGTAAATTGGATATGAATCTTTACCAACTATTGTCTTAGAGGAAAAAGGTCGTGGATAATGATGTCTACATTCTTGATTAACCATGCAAGGGCTGTCCATGCGGTGTTTCCCACAGGGACCATGCATCATATGTTTGACAACCATTTCATGAAGTCTTGGATGAGTAGACACATCTGGGATTTCTGCTGAAATATATTTATTGAACTGGTCAGGAGTTAAGATTTTACAATCTTCTTTTAATATAACCAAGATATATGAGCATGTGGAAGCCCTCTTTTTTGAAATTCAATCACGTACACATGCGCTCCAACTCTTCCAAAGACATTCTTTTTGAATAGTTGATCTTTTAGGTCTTCAAGTTTTGAACGGAATACATGCGATGTCAAATCAGGTCTGTCTTGAGCAACTTGTCCCATTAGAAGTTCGTCTTTTGTTTCTTTCCAATCTGGATTACAAGTCATCGTAATAAAAATATCTGGTTTACCAAACCTCTGAACCAAAGCCATTGCATCCATATACCGACGCCGCATGTCTCTTGGTCCTCCAATGAAAGATGCAGGTAAGATAACCCTTTGCCCAACTTGATCACCTCGAGTTTCACCGGTGGTTAGACTATCCACTATTCCTTGATACACTTTAGCTCTTATTTCAGATTGTTTGTTCCGAAAGTAATCAAGTCTAGTTGTCTCAAGTTTGATATACATGTCTACTACAAATTATTGTAACAATCTTCCAGCAAGCAAAAACACAGATGGTTCTGATTCTCTTATTTGTAACTTGTAGCTATAGTATTCTCTGCATGAAACATGAGATTGTTTTGGCATAGTGACACCTATATGGAAAAAAATTATTAACATTTAATATATGAAGAAATATTATTGACCACAAATGTTAAAATAAGTATATTTATGAGTAATTTACCTGTCTGTTCTTGTTGTAATAGTTCTTGTACCGATGAGAATCGAAATTAACTTGAATTATTGTTTTGTTTGGAGATGGAGCAATCAATTTTTATGATATTTTGATGCCATCCGGATTCACCTTTCGAAAATAAAAGCGGGTATTGCAATGGATCATAGCAACCATATTAATGCTTCACATAATGTCTTTGACGAGAGTGTTCATGAATCACAATCTCCCTTTCAAATGGAACATTTGAATTATTCCCTTCAATCCATATGGCAGCAACTTCATTAGATGTTGGTGTATTATAGACCCGTTGATCAAGGTTGGTATTTGTGGCAATACAAACACGGATATCTTGAATGATTCAAGATCTCTCAATGAACGAAGGAATATAGCATATGGGTTATCTTTCAATATTTCCATCACCATTTTCATAACGTCCTAATCAATTATGTTATTTTGCAATATTTTCATCCGATTGTGAAGCTCATTATCACAATCATGAAAGTACAATTGGAAAAAAGCAGGTTTATCTGTGTTTGGTATCAAACCCTGTAAATGGTGGTAAAATTGTCCTTGTGCTCGAAATGTATAAACACCGTTCGTCGATGATGCTAAACTTTTATCAATAGTAGCTCCAAATGAAGTGAATGAGAATAGACTATTGTACTTTTAGATATTTTTACGGAACTCTATTGCTTTTGTAGTGTTGGACGTGAACAATGAGTAAAGAGTTGGATGGACATGCGTTGAAGCCAATTTGATTCGTCTATTATCGCAACAAAATGTTGGCACTTCATGTTCAAATTTCTTTGCTCCACAATGAATACAGTACGGGATTACTTTCATTTGATGTAACTCTGAGCAAGAAGGATTATAGAATGTGTTTCCTATAAAATAAATTAAGCGATTAGTATTTAATTTTGTATACCATGAGTTTATATAATTTTAGTATGTTGAATATACCTTGAAATTGATATTCTGATTATGTAGCACGAAGTAACCACTTGACTCGTCGTTTAGCAGGACTATGATGATCATTCGAGGCACTGAGACTTGATTCACTCCTATTTTCAATAGATCTATTTATATAAGAATTTCGCTCTTCTTGAGTGAGATTGGTATAATAATCTTTGAAGTAATTATTCCGCTTTCGCTTTCTTGAGGTCTCTCCATCAGCAAATTTATATTAAAATTTATTGATAATTACATTTTAGAATTGAAGGAAACATTTTATATATTAAGAACATAGTTCGTACCTCCATCAAAAGTCATCTCTGGTCTAGTCTATTGAAATGAAACACATGCAAAAGCAATGGAATATAAGTAACTGTATGGAACAATTTATTCATATATACATATGCAGAATGAAGGAAATTTGGTCTGGCGATGAGCGAGAATTTTCAATCAGATTAGTCAGAAGTAGAATGCTAATAAAAATTTATAAAATCAAAATATTACTAAAAACTGTAAGGACCATGAATTTTCGATACTAGTTAAAATAATTTTCTAGTA
>BQKN01000040.1:240800-255725 GCA_022839385.1 Asparagus kiusianus
TATTTATTCCTAATTATCATAAATATGAAAAAATAATTATGAAGTAATAGAATTATCATATCATAAATGAAAAAATAATTTGCCAATTGTAGAATGGTTTAGCAAATCCAAAAACGGTTTGCTCTCCCTATTTGTTCCTAATTATTAAGTAACAGAATTATCATATCATATAATAAATTTTGTTTATTCCCTTCTCCATTCTTAAAGGAGTCTATAGTAACATAAGACACGAACATTTATACTCCATTGTTTTTAATAAATTTTTAACTCTCGGATAGCGATGTTGGGTTGATCATTAGTTCCATCTTGATCAGATGACAGGCTTCACAAAAAAAATATAATTTATAGAGATAATTCGGAGTTTATACCTTACAAAAAAACATGATTTTACTAACCTTTTTGAATCACATAGTGTTGTTTCCATCTCTATTTTTTTGGTAGGATTTGATAAGATTTGGTAAGATGGAAGTTGAGTATGGAGTATATTTATATGAGATAGAAGAGACAAAAGTGTAAATAACATTTATTACATAGTTATGAGGGAAAAAATCAATTGTAACTGATGACATTAATTCAGCAAGCAACATAAGCATTCACGTGCAGCTAAGCATTCACGTGCAGCCAATATAAATAAATTGTAACATACGTTGAGGCAACATACGTTGAGGTAACTATTAATTCAGCAAGCGTTAACGCCAATATAAATAAATTGTAACATATGACACCAATTGTAACATACGTTGAGGCAACATACGTTGAGGTAACTATTAATTCAGCTGTAGGTGTAATTTTTGATCTCCCAAAAAACAGGGAACTTCGTTTGTATTGATAAGAAGGCTTATTACAAACTAATAATCAAATGATTACAACAGAAGCAGATGGAAGGCCCTCTTTGTTTAATCGTGGGGACTTTAAGGTAGCTACAGGATGCTTCGCTCGGTGCTCGTGCCGAGTCTGCTTCCCTTGGACGATTCGACTAAGGTTGTCAGAGAGCTTCAGTACTCAGTAGAAGCTTAGGGTGAGGGAGTTCGTCTCTTCTGGCTCACCGACGATCAGGGCTCGAAGCTAGGAGATGGCGCTGCAATGCAAGGATATGCAAGAAGCCCCTTCCTCTTTTGATTGATCACTCGATCCCCTTTAGGGTTGCTGAAAGAGGCCTTTAAATGGGAGAGAGATAGTTTGGCTGTTCCTGGAATTATGGGATGTGACCATACATTGTTCAGAGACATCCTGCTGTTCCTCTGTGCTGCAAGCGGTCATTTGAGGAGCCGCATGTTGTGTCACGTCGCGCAGGAGTGGGAAAGCCTCTCCTCGTATCTGTGATAGCGGCTGCCAGATACTTGAGTGGATCTGGCCAGCTCATCGAGCGCCGGCGGCTATTGCTCTCGGTTTGGACGAGTGAGGTAAGCCGCATTTATGAGGGTGCGGGCTGCTCTGATGCCTGTCCGCTCATTTACATCCTGAGCCATCGGGCGACCGCTTGACGGTCCTGGGACACTGTGCCCTCTCCCCATGCCTCAATAGGAGCAGGAGAATGGATATTCCATACCCGAGTGGGTTTGGGTAGCTTGCTGTATGCCGACGGCTCCGGCTCTCGATTCTGACGGGTGAGGCGACCCGCATTTATGAGTATGCAGGCCGGTCTGGCGCCTGTCTTGTTCGCTTGAATTGCGGACGGCCGTCTGATGAGTCTGGAGCACTGTGCTCTCTCCCTTCGCATCGCGGGCAATAGAGGAGGCTTGTCCCTGGAAACCCGGCTTTCGACTCACGTAGGTGGACTTAGCCCTCTGCGAGCGGGTTTGGTATATGAGGGCGGATTTGGCCCCTGCGAGCGGATTTGGCTCATGAGGGCGGATTTACTCTGCTAGTGGACCCATGTGACTTGTCGTGTGAGGGCCCAGGTGTGCCATCGGGCCCGTTTCATGGCCACACTCCATTCTTCATCTAAGTGGATGGTCTTGACTTGTGGGCGAATTTGTTCGTTAGTCTGCCGCGGTAATTTTTACCGTCTACAAGACCCCCTTTAAAGTTTTTAGACCGAAACCGGCTTACGTATGGTCTGGAATACTTTGAATAAAGAAGTTTTGGGCGGACCAAGTGCCTTAGGATTTTTAGCAAATCCTCAGCTATCAACAGATTTGATCTGCCTTTACCGATTACCGTTTGAATCGGGCTAGCCATACTATTCCCCTCAGTATGATGAGTTATCGAGTAGTTTCTCTTAGGCTTCGTGCTAAGATTTCTACTCTGATCCCTAGCCGCCCGGGGTGCAGGTCTAAACAAGGTCACCTTGTCGGCTTCGAGATTTTGGGCAAGTTGCTTATTTCCCAAATGGGGGTGAACCATGCAGGCGAAGTTTAAGCTTCGATGGCAAAATTTCGCCCAACCCGCGGATTTTATCAGCACTTTCGCTGATGAGACCCCTTATTTGGGCGAAAGTAAGCCTAGTGAGAGCAAACCGCGTGTTCACTTGTCGGGTTTAGTGTTTTTCCAGCTAAGGCGGCGGGGTTCCGTCCTGTCCCCCTTTTTTTGTGATTCGACAGTTCGAAGTCGACTTCGTGCGCCTCGTTTGGATCGTGGCCGTGGTTTTCGAATCCAACCGTCGGATGTAGCCGCCAATTTTGGTCCTTTCGATATACTGGGGGTGATCTGGGCCGTCGAATTTGGTCGTGGCCACGTCTCTTGTCCGTCAGGGTTTCGCATTTCGAGGGCAATCGTGGCCACGTGGACGACTCCGCCCTTTTAAACCAGCCGTTTTCCTCCTTTGGGAGTTACCGTGCTCTCGAATCTTAAAAAAAACTTCTAAGGAAAGAGTTCCCGCTTCATACTTGCAATGGATCCAAGATCTAAGAGGTGCAAAGTGAGGGGAGCAGGCCTCGGACGCTATTCCGATCGTCTCTCCGCCGGCATGCCCGCCGGTGTACCAGAGCCACGCTCGGGTAAGTCGATGGGTGCGTTGGACAACTCCGAGTGGGGTACAGGCGTCGGGTTGGGGGGATGAGTGTCATTCATTATCCTGGAATTCCGCCGTCCTTTGGTAGCTTCTCCGATTTGGGGCAAAGTTAGCCCTATTTTCCTTTAGAGGGTGATTTCTGTCTCCCTGGGCGAACTCAAACTCTAACGGGAAGGGGGCGAACCGGCTTTTTGATAGGCGAGTTTGGCCCTTTCCTGGTAGAGGGGAGAATTATCTGTACTAATAGACCTTGTTCGAAATGGGTTTCCCCTTTCGACAAGCGAATTCGCCCACACCTGTTTGATGGGCGACTTCGCCCTTACAGCGGATTTTGTCTTGACTGACTTTTGTTCCTTCTCGCAGCGACTTTTTCTGATGAAGCTTTTCCGGAGGGTGTGGCCGTTGGCCACGCTGGGGGTATGGGCTATACGACACCTCCTCGATTTCCTTCTCTGGCTCCGGTACCCGCGTTCACTGTTGATAAGCCCATGGCTTGATAAAGAGGGTTACGGACGGGTATCACCTGACATTACGCGAGTTGACGACTGATACGGTGCTGACAGATGACACCAGGACGGAGCTGCCAAAGCCTCAATTTTTGTTCGGCGATGCAGCGACCGATCCTTCCGTTCTGCTGCTCAAAGAGAGCAGGTGGTTTCGTACGGTGGAAGGGACTCACTATTACCTCCCTAGTATGCCGAGAGGGTTCTCGATCGTCGAGCTGTGGTCTTTCGCGGTCCCCCGCGTGATGAACTGGGATTTGACTCCAACTCAGGACGGGGTCACTTGCGACGTCTTCACGGGCTCTTCGGCTGGGTATGAGGTGGAGAGTTCCTGTAAGCGTGTGACAGGTCTGCGCCCTGGCTTGCTGTCCAATGAGCCGCCGGCAGGAAAGACGATGGCGGTAGCGGAGACTTTTCGCCATCGCTTCTTCCGTGTCGGTGGGAGGTTCCCCCCAAAAGACTTCAGAGCCCCAGGGTGGGTATACTCGGCGCCTGGTAGCGACACTTGGTGGTCCAAGATCACCGATTATGTCCTGGCCGAGAATTCTGACCTTAAGGATTCGGAGCTGTACGTGGCCATTCAAGCCACTCGACATGGTTTGCGGATTAACGCTTCCCAGTTCCACAGCATCCTGAAACTGTACTGCGCAGAAAGCGGCACGTTCTTCACCCCCAACGGTGAGCTTGGCATTACCCCTCACGAGATGTATGACGTGTCAGGGCTGCCTCTGGGAGACTTTCCCTATGAGGAGTACGTCCCGGACCAAGACGAGATTGATCAGCTCTCGAACCATTCCCCCTTGGCGGTTGAAACTCTGTGGGAGTTACTCTGCCACTACCACATCTGCCTCAGTACCTTAGGGGCATCGGATCATAAGGGGAAGAAGAAGAGAACCCTGGGGATCATCCACAAGAATTTGGCTGACTATCTGTTCCTGGGGAACGATGTCAAAGGGAAACCTGCTCTTCCGCTAGGCGAGTGTGACGAGGCTGAAGTGGAGAGGAGGATGGTCGAAGGGGAGGCCACAGTAGCTCTTGAGCGTGACGAGGGCGGATTCAAATCCGGAATGGTTTTCCACTCGTTTCACCACCAGGCTAAGTCTCCTATATCTGAGAAGGCCTTATTTGCGGGGTATCTCATGCCGTGGCTAAAGAGGTGCGTAGTCCCCACTCATTCTTTTGAGGCTCTTCCTGTGAAGGTTGTGTATCCGGCAGTTTGCTTAGCCCACGGGAAGTTTTATTCCTTGGTGTCAGCGACAATAGCGTGCATCCACCGGGGGCTCCGCACCCTGACGGCCCAATTCTGTCGCGTATCGGCTATCGATGAAGGGGCAGGAGAGATTATCAGGACCCCTAATCCTAGGGTGGGGCTGCCGTATACTTATTTGATGGCATGGTTTGTCTGCCATTGTGAGTGCTTGATGAGTGTCCCTGCGACTCCTCAGGGAGACATGTTTGTTCCGTTCGTCGAGCGCTTGGAGAGGTGCTCCTGGAAGTGTAAGGACATTCCTGACGTGCGGAAGACGCTCTCCCATTTCGTCCACTACAATTTTTGCCGTTCCTTTCCCTATTTCAGTGGAGGAGGATACGGGGAGTCCCTCAGAGATGTGCCGACGGTGGATCATCACACGATTCTTTCGCACGGCGCCTTCCGCTGGTTGGTGAATATCTGGCCGGGGTATCATATCTTACGAACGGGCTCCGTGTGCTATCTCGAGCCGTACATCCCTTGCACGTTCGCCCGCCAGTTTGGGTACGACCAATTGTACGTGGGCAACGCCAATCCCCATCTGCACTTCGAAGGAGGGTTGGTGGACGGAGCTCGGGGATGGTTCTGGACTCACGCTGGCAGTACCCATGCCCGCTTTGAACTACCCGCGAAGGATCGTGATCTGCACCACACTCTCCTGTACTGTCGGTGGTATCGGGGTGCCAGCGCTGATCCCGAAGGCTTTTGGTTTCAGGGTTCGTGTTTGGCGGAGCAGGGGCGTCCTCCCAGAAGGGTTGTTCATTCTTCTAGGCGGAGGGGCCACCAAACTGCTAGGGAATGGTTCTCGGAGGATCCTGTCGAGGACACCGACGGCGTCGACGCGAGTATGGATGAGTCCAAGGCGCCAGAGACGCGAGCTCCTTCTCCTAGTCTTCCCTCGGATCCCCAAGGCGAGCGTAGGGAGCCTGTTGAGTTGACCCGAGCGGGTGATCGTCTGGAGCAAGCACGGAGCACGATTGCTGGGCGGATGGGGATGCCCCTGCTATCTCCAAGCAGTTCGCTGCTCTCAAAACGACAGCGAGAGGCGGCGGAGGGTTCCAGAGCGGAAGCGACCAAGAAGGCTCGTAGCGAGGAGACTGTGGGGACCACCAGAGCGGTGGATGGTCAGGGCGATACTGTCTCTGGGGCGGGAGCTGCTCAACCTACCCCTTCTGTCGTATCGTGGGCGGCTCCGGTGACTTCGAAGGACATCCTTCCTTCATCCGATGTGGGACCATAGGCGGGGGTCTCAACGACTCCTGCACCTGCACCAGGAGGTAATCTTCCGGCACAGTACTCCTGTGTACGAAGTCGGGTTTGTATTCTCTGACTGTTCATATTGAATCCGTGCAGGTGCAGTCGAGAAAGCGATCCTCATTCCTTCTGACGAAGAGGAGGGGAGTGGAGACAGAGGAGAACTAGGGGGTTCAGGTAAGCATGGGTCTTAGTGTTGTTGATTCTTCTAAGCAGAAGGGGCATTTATCAATCTTCTTTTTACATCCGCAGTTGGCCCTTCTTATGAAGCTACTGGCAAGGAGGATCCTCCCTCTTGGGAGGGTCATTCAGGCAAATCAGAGACGAATGACGACGCCTCAGTTCATGAGACGCTATTGAGCGAGGAGGAAATGTCGGCCCCTGCGGGTCAACAAGGAGGAACCTCCACTTTCGAGGGAGTACCGGTCGGGGGTGAGCGTTCAGTGTGAGAGTCCCTAACTCAAGGGGGAACCCCTACTGGGCTGATGGTCACTTCCTCATCTGTGGTGACCTGCGATCCTGCCGTTGCTACCCTGGTGGCACCAGTGGTCGCTCCGGCTCTGGCGGCGCTAATCACTGCTTCCGCGGTCATGACCATCAGTACCTCAATTGTGACTTCATCCTCGGCCGAGGATGCCACTCTCTCCCCCTTGGAACGCTGGCAAAAGAGGAAGGTGGCACGAGCTCTGGTCAACTTCCAAGACACTTTGACCCACTGCATCCAGTTGGCCTTGGAGGAGAGTTGTCCCTTCGAGGAATTTAAGGAGGATCTTGAACACGACTCACTTTTCCTACTCAAGAGGCTTGGCGCCACTGTGGCTGTAGGCATATAAAACTGCCTATAGGTCCCTTAACACAGCTCGACGACGCCGATTCGACAAATAGACCATCGGGCGACGTATCCAAACACGACCGTTAGCCCGCAAACACCGAAGCCAAACGATACGCGACGAAGCGGACTAACGAGGCTATGAGGCTGACGAACCGCACGCAAACAACGGAATAAATCCATTCGCGTGTGGAATCAAGCTAACGGGTTGAGGAACCAACGAGTCATCCAACCAAGAGTGGACTCGGACGAACCACGATCGAATCAAGATCAGTTTCGGACTCGAACTCAGAAGTGAATTTATTGCTAAATCAGGAACCGGATTTACTGCCAAATCAGGTCAACGAATCGAGTCTGGACAAATCAACCACAGAACCGGAAAACGGATATAACGACGGAAAATGACAGAAACCTAACACCTGGAGGGGCTCGGCCAAAACCGAGCCACCTCAAGGTGGCTCGGCCAAAGCCGAGCCACCCTGAGGTGGCTCGGCAGTCGAGCCACCTCAAGGTGGCTCGGTGGCTGAGCCACCAAGGTGGCCGGCCACCTTGTGCCCAAGGCACAGTAAGGGTTGCCTATAAATAGGCCCCCCTTGGTTCATTTGTAAAGGTTGGAAATTTTGGAGAGGCGAAACCCTGCAGGATTCAAGACTCAGATCTAAAAAAGATCCAAACTTTAGGACTTCGAGAACTCGCTCATCCAGATCTGGTGCTCGGTGATCGTCAATGCCAAAAAAGGCAGGTGTTCGAGAGGACCGAATCTCAGATCTACGCAGGCGTACTCCGGATCAAAGCTTGGTCTTTGATCCCGAGATTTGGGCGACTATTTCCTTGGTGAAATAATCCCCCCCGGCTATTATTTCCTTCGTGAAATAATACCCGTCGTACTGCATAGATCCGACCGGATCTAGATCGCGTGGTGGTCCACGGATTAACCCCGGCGTAGGCGAAGAACCCACGCAAGCGAGCGACCGAAAAACAGGAGCTCGTGATTTGTTCGGCAAAAAGGAGAAAGTTGTAATCTTTTTTTATTTTTCTTTGATTTTATTGTAACCGGATCTTACAATAAGACCGGATCTTTGTAACTCGAAAAACTGTTATTCAAGATAGCAATGGAATCAATGAAGAAGAAAGCAACGAATTTCACCGCGAACAATCTGGCGACCACAGTAGGAGCCGCCGATCTCGCTGCCGAGATCGGAGCATCGCAGCCGCGGATCTCAATCCCGGTCGTGGAGGAGGTTGAATACGAGTTCGACCAACAGAAGTTCGAGGAGTACCTGTCGTCCTCGTCCGGATCAACCTCCCCCCGCAAGTCCAAGAAGTTCTCCGCCAGGAGAAAAGCTCGTTGGTTCGAAGATGTTGAAAACACCAACGAAGATCTCGCCCCGTTTGATGCCAAAGTCGCATCGGGTGAGATCCCTCCAATTCCCAACCAGGTCGGATCTGCTCTGGCCAACCCTGCCGCCGCAGAGGGCGTGGTGACTCTCTCGAAGAGAGCCCGCCAAAGGCAACATCAACGCCTTGCGAAACAATTCGCGAAGGCAATGGAGTCAGTTGACGGGATCCGTTACAATGCGGATCTGAAGAACGCGAGAGGCAAACAGCCTCAGCGACTGATGAACGGCGCCTCTTCCAAGCCGCCAACAATGGAATGGGTCCGTGTCAAACGGAACCGTTCAACGCTGGAAGAGCGCATTCGCAAGCGCCGCGCACTATCAGCGCAGGCACGGGCTCAAGCTGAAGAAGCCCGTAGAAAGCTGCAGAAAAACGTGGCCAAGAAACCGCCACCAACTCGCAAAGTTTGGAGGCCGAAGTTTGAAGCGGCGGTTCAGACTAAGGAGGAACAACTGTAGCCTTCGAAAGTTCAACTTCCGGCGAATCAATCCAAATCGCCGATGATTTCCACAACTGCTCTGGGGGATCCCGCGGGACCATCCCAAAGAAGGAAGTCAGTCTTGGAGCGCCTCGGTCCACTTCCCGGGGAGCGAAGCAAAGCTCCAGTCCAAGAACGTTTGGGTCCAATAAAGAAGCCCCGAACGATTCAACATGCTGGGGGTCGCTGCAACCCTCAACATGGCACCCAAGCGCACTACACTGCGTATTGAAGTCCAGGAGCCCGCTGAGAATTCACGCCCACAAAGGCATGTTTCGAGGCGTATGACTCTCGAAAGCCCGAAGAAGGCAATTCACCCTCAGAAGGAAACGTTGTCGTCCGATGACGATGACGTTATACCTGGGAAATCGTGCCGACACACGATAGGTTGCTCCGACTTTCAAACGGACGAGCTGTACTATCGTGCTGGGGGTACGAGCAAAGCCAGGAAGAGAAGTCCTCGAAGGCTAGAAACTCAGTGCCCTTGTTCAAAGCTCATTCGGGCTGTACTGTCTGAGTGTAACTGCATCAAGGCAGTCCCCGAGAGAGTTTCAGTGTTCGAAAGGCTTAGTACCGAAACGCCAAAACCAAGGCATAGGCGTTTCCGGCAAAGAAGAACGGTGGTCGGTGATAGAGAATTTCCGAGGGTCACCGCCAATATGACCAGCAAGGAAACATCGGCTCAGGACAACCCCGAGGCGATTCCAGAGGTGCCCCGTCGTGTAACCCGTCTGCAGTCCGGAGCCATCATACGAGCAACCTATGGTAGGGTTCGGACAAGACTGCCTTCGGAAGATGAAGAATCGGATGCTCACTCTGCAATCGCGTCAGATAACACAGTGTCCAGTGAAGGACAACCCCACGAGTCATTTATGATAAGCGCGGAACAAGTGGCCAAGATGCTCGAAGAAGCCATGGCCAAACAACAGCAGAGCTTCAGGTTTGAAATGCAGATGGCCATGCAGAATATGAGAGAAATGCATGACCAACAGATCCAAACGCTGATAAACCAGCAAGGCGAACCAAGCCGCCGTAATCAGGTTGTTCAAGAAGATGAGCACACGAATGTGGATGAAGCTCGCAATGTCAATAATCCTCCCGTTAATGCAGGGGGTGGTAATGAGGATGCTAGTCACAACACCATACTTCCACCTCAGAATCGTGTTGACGAGAACTCGGGTGAAAGTCTGAAAATCAAAAACCTCGAAAGCAAGATCAATACGTTGATTTCTGCTCAAGAGGTGAAGAAAACGGGCATTCCTTGTCCATACCCAAGAAAATGGGAATCAATCCCATATCCGGCGAAGTTCAACCTAATCAACTTCACGCCGTTTGATGGGAAGGGTTCACCCACTCAGCATGTGATTTATTTCAAATCACACCTGGGGGTAATCTTCGGCAATGAGCCTCTGATGGTGCGGTCATTCGTTAGCACTCTTCGCGGAGCCGCCTTCGATTGGTATCGCCGCCTCAAGCCAGGTAGCATGAACAGCTGGGACGATATGGAGACTAAGTTCCTCACTAATTTCTTCGATGATGACACCGAGATATCTATCGGATCGTTGCTCGATGAGAAACAGAAAGACGGGGAGTTAGTCGACACCTTCGTCAAAAGGTTCCGGAACAAGGCGTTGAATTGCCGAGACCCGATCACTGAAGAGTTCATTCTCCAGACCTACCACAACAATCTTTCGTTGGACGTGTTGGAAGCAATGGGGACAGCACCGTCCAAAACGTGGAAGGATCTGAAGGTCCGTGGTGAACAAGCCGAACGCTTCCTCCGAAGGAAGAAAGCCGAGAGGGGTCAATCAACAACTAAGCCTCCGAATTCTAACTTCGCCTCCCGTGGTAAGGGCAAGACACCTGCAACGGTAGTTGATGCTAATCAAACATCGCAACAGCAGTCCCGGAGACAGCAGAAGACTTCGGATCAGAGGCCCCAAAAAGAGTACTCCTTCAAGGACGAAGATGTTCCAGCCATCTTCAAATCCCTCCTTAAAAATAACAAGATCAAGCTGCCACCGATCACAAATCAGGAGGAAGCTGACGATACTGTGGATCCGAAGTACTGCGCGTACCACAGGAGGATCCTTCATCCCACCAAGACCTGCTTTACTTTAAAGAATAGCATCCAGACTTTGGTTGAAGCCGGTGTCATAACGCTAGAGTAAGCCAGTTGAGAACGGCACGACTCCGACAAGTATAAGAGTATAAACTGCTTCTTCACACTCCGAAGAGTATATGAGTATAAACTGCTTCTCAATCCTCCGACCAGTATAAGAGGTTAAACTGCTCCCTGATACTCCGATAGGTATATGAGTCTAAACTATTTCCTTTCTTCAACGGGAAGTTCCTGGAGAGTGCAATGCGTGGTATTCTTAAGGATAACCCGATCATGCAGCCGATACAATGATAAACCCAGTTTCGCAAGAAAAGCTGGGGGTGGATAATTCATGTGACGGGAAGTTCCCGAAAGAATGTTACATGTAATTTTCTTAGGGATAACCCGATCATTACAAATAAAGTGATAAACACTAAACCCACCGTTTACCTGGTCAAATCTTTTGACCACAACCAAAATCCCCTCTCGATTCCTCCAATGAACGAAAGGCCCACAAATCGAGTGATCAAACCTTCCTACAGTTAGGGTCATCTCAAGCTCCCGCTTAGTCAAACCTTCCTACAGTTAGGACCAAAACCACGATTCACTCTCGATAGACGAGAAATTCATCTTTAGTTCGGTAATCAAACCTTCTGACAGTTAGGGTTATCCGAATCTTTTTGATTCTCGGAGTGGAGATCCCACTCTTAGTTTTACCTTTCCGGATTCTGGGAGTAGAGATCCCACCTCAAGTCTCCCTTCCAACTGGGAATAGGATATAAAATTCTTCCTTCCTTGTTTTCGGGTTCGTCTTCACCCTACAAGAAGACCAGGAAATAGAATATAAAATTCTTCCTTTCCCACACCAATCCTTTCCAAGAATTTATCAATTTAGGATTCATCATAGGAAGTTTATCCCGAATCCTAAGCAGGGATAAGTCTGCACCTAACACGCGCTGACGGTTTAGTCTTTCTCCGTAGAAGAAGACACCAGAATTCGATTCTGGGGTATTTTATCCTGAAACCTAAGCAAGGATAAGTCTGCGCCTAACCCGCGTCACTGGTTAGTTCTTAACCGTTAAAAAGAACACTCGCCCACATATTCAACATTGTGGCAGGTTGTTATTAATAATACCAAAATCCACGCCTTACACGCGTGGGGAATTCCATCCTGAATTCTAAGAAAGGATATGCCGACGCCTAACACGCGCCGCCGATTTAGTCTTTCTCCGCGAAAAAAGACACCAGAATTCGATTCTGGGGTATCTTATCCTGAAACCTAAGTAAGGATAAGCCAGCGTCTAATACACGTTGCTGGGTGGCCTATTCCCATAACAATGGCAAAGTCTACGTATTCGAAGTCGTAGCATCAAGTCTAAGGGAGTTCATTCCGTTAGCACAACGTTACATGCAAAACGGATTTAGACAATCCGCATGCTAGCCCAACTCAAACGGTAGTCGGTAAAGGCTAATCAAATCCGTTGAAGGCTGGGGGTTAGCCAAAAATCCTAAAGTCAACGCCTAACACGCGTCGCCGGGTAACCTATTCCCGTAACAAGTGGTAAAGCCTATGTATTCAACATCATAGCACAAAGTCTAAGGGAGTTCATTCCTTTAGCACAACGTCACATGCGGAACGGACTATAACAATCCGCATGTAAGCCCGATTCAAACGGTAATCGGTAAGAGCACGTCAAATCCGTTGAAGGCTGAGGATTTGCCAAAAATCCTAAGTCAACGTCTCATACACGTTCCTGTTTAGTCTTTTCACAGGAGAAAGACGAAGTCTACGTATTCAATATCGTAGCACTAAAAGGGTTAACTATTTTAGCTTAACGTCACATGCGGAACGGACTTAAACAATCCGCATGCTAGCCCGACTCAAACGGTAGTCGGTAAAGGCTTATCAAACCCGTTGATGGCTGAGAATTTGCCAAAAATTCTATAAATACGAGTCATTAACGCATTAATTTTATAAATTGGTCTCGTGACTCAAGTATCTGCCACGCTCCAATACCTTAAGAGCTTAAACTGTGTATACTCCAGCAGACATATGAGTATAAACTGTGTCAAACGCCGAACAACGCGTTGTAATGAAGCCTGGACGCCGGACAACGCGTCACAAGGAAGCTCAAACGCCGGACAACGCGTTGTAAATGAAGATTCAACGCCGACGACCGATGGTTAGTTCTATGTTGAAACAGCAAACTCGAGCTAAAAAGTCAGGAAATCAAGAATCGACTTCAAGTTCAAAGTTCCGACAGACGGTCAGACAATAAATGCAGCACCGGAATCCTTACAGACATTCGACAAAGCACCGAATAGCCTGGAGGACTGAAGGAATCAAGAATAGAAGCCACTCCAAATATCCCGATGTAATCAATTGAAGGATGGGATAATCATATCCAAAGTATTCCAGTCTCTTCTATAAAAGAACGAGGCTAAAATACTTTGGAGGGGGTATCTGTAGGCGTATAAAACTGCCTATAGGTCCCTTAACACAGCTCGACGACGCCGATTCGACAAACAGACCATCGGGCGACGTATCCAAACACGACCGTTAGCCCGCAAACACCGAAGCCAAACGATACGCGACGAAGCAGACTAACGAGGCTACGAGGCTGACGAACCGCACGCAAACAACGGAATAAATCCATTCGCGTGTGGAATCAAGCTAACGGGTTGAGGAACCAACGAGTCATCCAACCAAGAGCGGACTCGGACGAACCACGATCGAATCAAGATCAGTTTCGGACTTGAACTCAGAAGTGAATTTATTGCCAAATCAGGAACCTGATTTACTGCCAAATCAGGTCAACGAATTGAGTCCGGACAAATCAACCACAGAACCGGAAAACGGATATAACGACGGAAAACGATAGAAACCCAACACCTGGAGGGGCTCGGCAGCCGAGCCACCTCAAGGTGGCTCGGTGGCCGGCCACCTTGTGCCCAAAGCACAGTAAGGGTTGCCTATAAATAGGCCCCCCTTGGTTCATTTGTAAAGGTTGGAAATTTTGGAGAGGCGAAGCCCTGTAGGATTCAAAACTCAGATCTAAAAAAGATCCAAACTTTGGGACTTCGAGGACTCGCTCATCCAGATCTGGTGCTCGGCGATCATCAACGCCAAAAAAGGCAGGTGTTCGAGAGGACCGGATCTCAGATCTACGCAAGCGTACTCCGGATCAAAGCTTGGTCTTTGATCCCGAGATTTGGGCGACTATTTCCTTAGTGAAATAATCCCCCCCCGGCTATTATTTCCTTCGTGAAATAATACCCGTCGTACTGCATAGATCCGACCCGATCTAGATCGCGCGGTGGTCCACGGATTAACCCCGGCGCAGGCGAAGAACCCACGCAAGCGAGCGACCGAAAAACAGGAGCTCGTGATTTGTTCGGCAAAAAGGAGAAAGTTGTAATCTTTTTTTTATTTTTCTTTGATTTTATTGTAACCGGATCTTACAAAAAGACCGGATCTTTGTAACTCGAAAAACTGTTATTCAAGATAGCAATGGAATCAATGAAGAAGAAAGCAACGAATTTCACCGCGAACAGCGGCGAAGCCCTACTTTCGGCGTCTGAACGAAGTAGAGGGCGCTGTTCAGCAGCTGCTCGCCCTCCGCGCGGAAAGTTCCACTCTTGTTGATCTCGCCTCCCGCGAAGTTCGAGTGGCTATGGCAGATCGTGATCGCCGCCTAAATGAGACTATGTCGCTGGAGATAAAGTTGTCAGCAGAGTTGGAGCAGGCCAAGGCCGAAGACGAACGAGTGGCCCACGAGAAACAGGCGACCGATAATCGGCTCTCCCGACTCTCTTTCGAAGTAGAGAGGCTCAAACAGGTTATAGCTAACGCACAGGCTTCCTTGGCCGTTCAAAAGAAGGCTCGTGATCAGGTGGCAAAGGAGCTGGAGGGTATTGAGTCTCGTCGGTAATTGGTCGCTGATTCTGTCGAGGAGAATGATCGAGCTCTCAAGGATGTCAAAGATACTATTCAGGACTTAATCTCGCGCACAGAGAAAGATCTTCGTCGAGAGGTCCTAAGGAGGCTTGAGCTTCGCCATGCTGAGGAAATTCGTGAGGCAGAGCTGCGATTGAGAGCCTTGTAACTTGCCTTTGATTTCCCATTTGTAATAGGACCTTTTTTTTATGAATGGAATTAT
>BQKN01000040.1:259584-269888 GCA_022839385.1 Asparagus kiusianus
CCACCCCGGGTTGGTTCGGTTTGGGCCGAGTCCCCCGGGTGTGTTGGTTTCCGTCGTTCGGTTGTTTTCCGGTTCCGGTTCTGTTGTGTGGTTGATAGATCTGGAAACGATTCGTTGACTTGATTCCAGATTTGGCAATAACTTCACTTCTGAGTTTGAGTCTGAAACGATCTTGATTCGATCGTGATTCATCTGAGTCCGTTCTTGATTGGACGACTCGTTGACTCCCCGAACCGTTGGCTTCGTTCCGCATGCGAATGGATTATTGGCGTGCGGTTCGTTAGCCTCGTTAATCCACTTCGTCGCATATCGCTTGGCTTCGGCGTTGTGGGCTAACAGCTTTGTTTGGATACGTCGCCCGATGATCTATTTGTTGAATTGGCGTCGTCGAGCTGTGATAAGGGACCTATAGGTAATTTTATACGCCTACATGTACCTCACTCGCACGTCAGTGCGAGCGGGAACTTCACCGTGTGGAGGGGTGGATGTACCGCCTCGAGAAGCTAGCCTACGACGATCCCTCCGACGTGCCACCGCCCCTCTCCCTGCGCCTCCTGCTCGAGCGCGAAGAGCGGGCGAAGCAGATTCGGGCGAAAGAGACCGAGCTCAGACGTCTGCGCAGGCAGCACCAAGCGGTGCTGGACCGGATGGATGCCTACTTGGACGTCGCTTTCTTTGAGGATGCCGGCTCTCTCCGCGGCGAGGCGAGGCTCCGGGAGCACGAACGTGAGGCGAGGAGGCTCGCCGAGGCTGCCGAAACGGTGGACAGGGCGCTCCAACTTCTTCGCCAGGAGGAAGAAGACAGCGAGGTAGCCTTAGCCAAGCGGCAGCAGGAGCGAAAGGAGAAGGCGAGGATCCAGCGGGAGGCGGATCGTGCGGCGGTCAAGGCCAAGATTGGCTCTTTTAGCCTGCTGAAATTCCTATAATGCTCACGTTATCTAAGTTCTCCTTTTTTTTTTTGTAATTCGGTTGATGCGGGTTGCATCACAATCTTAAACTTAACGTATGTAATTTTGGCCCGTAGTGGCTCTTGCCTTTGATTACTCTGCCTAGTTTTCTCTTTATTTTCTGGCGTGCATCTGGTTTGTTTTGCCCTTAGGTTAAACTCGTTTGGGTCGTTTGGCCTTTTCTCATGTCTTCTCTGGCAAATTCGCCTTGGACTTGGTCGTTTGGCCTTTTCTCTGCTCTTGGCTACCTGCGGCGTGGAGTCATGTCAAATCTGTCTTTCGCGTTGCAAATCAAGTGGGATCAAGGGATAACACTTGGCCTAAAACTAGGAATGGCTGATCGCGCATGCGATCAACCGATATCTCCCCCATCTTCGACTCGCCAGTCAGTGGGTAGCCGTTTGAAGGGCCTGTCGGGCGTGATGCCCGTCGGACCACCTTTGATAATTGTCGCCGCCCGTGAGGGTGGTGACGTAGGCGATAATTAAATCGTTCAGGGATGTAGGAATGTGACGATCGATCGTTGTAGGAGCCATCGCGTGGTAGGCCACTACCCATCAGCTATCCTAAGGGAATGTTAGGATATCTGGAATAGGCCGAATAGTTTAGGAACGTAGGAGTGTGACTATCGACCGAAGTAATAACACATCGCATGGTAGGTTATTACTTAGGCTATGCTATTCGCAAGAATAGCGGCGCCAGTCATCGGAGGTAATCATTAACCTGATGAAGTTTTATCACGATCGGAGCAACTATGGGGCCTTATCATCTTATTGAAGGAGACTGATAAGCTGGTTCGGTTAGAAGTGGTGGTTAACATAACCGAGTTGTCTGCCACGATATGAACGACTCTGTTGAATTCGCCATACTATTGGGGAGGATTGGTGAATTGACTTTCGCCAGTGGTTTGGTATCAATCTGGCAATGGGGGTTTATTGCGATTTGAGCAACCCTGTATTTGTCGCGCTGTGAGCGACCTTGGCAGATCCGCCATCTTATTGGGGAAGGATTGACGAATTGACTCTGAGTCTGCTGTGATATGAGCGACCTTAGTGGATCCGCCATCTTATTGGGCAAGATTGGCGAATCGAACTCTGACCGAGATCTTTCGTCAGAGCGGGTAAGGTAGGGACAGTTTAGCCTCGTGTACCAGTTGGAGGGGGTGAAGGCCAGTTTAGACTCATGCACTCGTGGGAGTTCGGGAAGAAGAACTAAGGGTAGTACTTTTTCAAGTATTTGTCGTTGATAGGCATCATGATCTTATCGCCATTAGGCTTGACGAGGCGATAGGCGCCGTTCGAGTAGACTGTCTCTATTACGAACGGTCCTTCCCATTTGGGCTGAAATTTGCCTTTCTTCTTGGAGGTGAGGATCATCGGTCGGCGAACGGCCAGCACTAGCTCCCCTTCCTTGAAGGCTCGGCGTTTGACTTTCTTGTCGAAAGCCTTAGCCATTCGGGCTTGATAGAACTCAATGTGTTGTTGAGCCTTCAGCCGTTTGTCGTCCAACGCTTCGAGCTCGGCGAGTCGTTGTCGGTGGTTGTCTTCCATTGTCATCCCTGTTGCCAAGGCGACGCGGAGGGACGGAATTTGAATCTCTAATGGCAACACAGCCTCACAACTGTATACCAATGAGTAGGGCGTGTGGCCAGTCGGTGTGCGAACCATTGTGCGATACGCCCACAAACTCTCGCCAAGTTTCTCATTCCAATCGCGTTTGCTGGTGGAGGTTAACTTGGTCAAGATCTTGATGATCATTTTGTTGAAGGCCTCTGCCAAGCCATTCGCCGATGGGTTGTAGGCCGTGGAAGAGAGGTTCTGTATTCGGAACTTGTCGCAGAACCTGGTGAATGCATGGCTAACAAATTGCATGCCATTGTTATGAATGATACGTCGGGGTACGCCGTATCGATAGATGACATGGTATTTGATGAACTTAATCACGTTGTTAGTCTTGAGTTCTCTCAAGGGGATGGCTTCGACCCACTTAGAGAAGTAGTCAGTGATCGAGAATAAAGCGATGACCTCTCGCCGAAGGGGGGCATATTGGCCCGACTATGTCCATCCCCCATGCCTCGAAGGGCCATGAAGACTTTGTCGGGTGTAGGTCTTCAGGCGGCTGGTGCATGTAGTTTGTGTGGATCTGGCACTCATGGCAACGCTTCGCGTAGACGACCGCGTCGTGAACCATCCTAGGCCAGAAATAGCCTATCCTTCGCAGGTGATCCCAAAGTTTGGGTCCAGGCTGGTGGGCCCCACAAACGCCGCCGTGGGCCTCGCGCAGAGCCTCTTGTGCCTCCGCTTTTGAAAGGCATCCGAGCAACAAGCTGTCGTACGACTTTCGATACAACGTCTTGGTGGTTGTATCATAGTAGAATCTTGTAGCACGTCTCCGAACAGACTCCCGCTCCTTTGCATCTTCGGGCAATACACCGTATAGGACGTAATCGATGATCGGGAGGCGCCAATCCTCAGCACTGGGCTGATCTGGGACTTGATGGGTGGCGTTCGCTTCTGGAGCATCTTCCAATCGAAAGAGCCTTCTGCTCGCCACTGTGACCCATTGGGTTGTCCCTAACGGTTGAGCCAGGTTGGCTGCCAAAGAGGCGAGCGCGTCTGCATGTGTGTTCTTGGATCGCAACACGTGCTCAATGCGGAAACTCTCGAACGATTCCACCAGCTCGATAGCCGCTTTGTGGAGAGGGATTAGGTCGTCGTTCCTAGCTTCGTACTCGCCGGTCATCTGTTTGACGATGAGTTGGGAGTCGCCTTAAGCCTCTAGATGCTGTATCCCTAGCTCTTTCGCTAACTCGAGTCCGATGAGTAAGGCATTGTACTCAGCTACATTGTTGGTACATGGCTCTATCAAAGAAAAGGCTCAGGGTAGTACGTGGTTATGTGGAGAAGTGAGGACTACCCCCACTCCTGCAACAATAGAGCCATCCGCAGCCACGCGAGACGCGTCGTCGAAGAACATCTGTCACACCTCCGGTAACGAAGTTACGTTGGCTTCGGGTGGTTCATCTGGCAAATCTTCAAACAAGTCGGTCTTTGACCCCAGTGGGTGACTAGCCATGAGATCGTAGATGGCCTGTCCCTTGACGGATTTTTGGGGCATGAAGTGGATATCATACTGAGAGAGGAGAAGAGCCTACCTAGCCAGGCGCCAGTTCAACGCTGCGGGTTGTGTCATGAAGACCCGAATAGGGTTTATCTGGGAGATGACATGGATTGTCTGGCCGACCAGGTAGTGTCGCATCTTTTGGATGGCGAATACCAATGTCAAACATTCTTTTTTGACCATCGGGTACCGCTGTTCAGCCCCTTGTAAGGTCCTACTTAGGTAGTAGATGCCTTGCTCATGGCCCACGTCATCATTTTGTGCCAAGAGAGCACCCAGAGAATGCTCTATGGCCCGGATATAGATGAGAAAAGGTCTCCCTGAAATTGGCGCAGCGAGGACTGGCGGATTCGAGAGGTAAGCCTTGATGTCCTCAAAGGCCTTTTGGCAAGACTCGTCCCATACGAAGAAAGTGCCTTTCTTCATAAGCTTGGAGAACGGCTGGCACTTGCCCGAAAGGTTTGAGATAAACCTTCGGACGTAAGCTAATTGTCCTTGAAGGCCTCTTAACTCTTTAAGATTTCGGGGCGGCTGAAGCTCTTGAATGGCTCGCACCTTGTCTGGATCGATCCGGATCCCTTTCGTCGTGATGACGAAGCCGAGGAATTTACCACTAGACACCCCTAGAAATGACTTCGTGGGGTTCATCTTGAGCTGGTGAGTCCTCATGATTTCGAACATCGTCCTCAAGTCTTGGAGGTGGTCACCTTTGTGACGACTCTTCACGACCAGGTCGTCTACGTAGCATTCCACCGTCTTTCGCAGGTGTTCTCGAAAGATCATGCTCATGGCGCGCTGATAGGTGGCACCGGTGTTTTTGAGTCCAAAGGGCATGACCGTGTAGCAGTACACCCCCATAGGAGTGCGGAACAAAGTGTGTTTCTCGTCTTCGGGGTGCATTTTGATCTGATTGTACCCGGAGAAACCATCCATGAAAGACATCCTCTCAAATCCGCACGTGTTATCGATGATGACATCCGTGATGGGCAAAGGAAATTCGTCCTTTGGGCACGCGGCGTTAAGGTCTCTGAAGTCGATACAGATACGGATTTTACCATTTTTCTTCAGGACCGGAACAATATTGGCCACCCAGTCAGGATGTTGTTCCTTTCTGATGAAGCCGGATTCGATGAGCTTCTTCACTTCAGCCTTAATCGCCTCCATAATCTGAGGGCGAAAGCGCCTCTGCTATTGTTTGACTGGTTTGGTGTCTGAGCTGATGTTGAGGCGATGCGTGGCGATCCGCGGATCCAAACCAGGCATGTCTTCGTAGTTCCACGCGAAGACGTCAATGTATTCCCGTATGAGGGCGATGAGATCTTCTTTTTCCTGGTGGGGCAGACTGTCGCTGATGAATATGGGCTTGGGGTTCACCTCAGTGCCCATGTTCACCTGGAAGATTTCGTCTTCGGTCGGTGGTTCCCGTTGCTCGAAGCGACTACTCCACTGGGCGTTAACATGGCGATCCCATATCTCGTCATAAAGTGGAAGTTGTCCATCCTCCGCCATTTCGGCGGGATCCATTGTAGCCATGCTGACTGTAAAGCCATCGAATAGATCCCTCACGCTGACATCCGAGTCCCACACTAAGGTTACCGACGATCGATCTCCTGAGCACGCGTAGTCGGAGTCCTCGTTGACATAACAGCACAGGTCTGATGAGGAAGAGGAGTAGCCTAAGCCCCTCCGAGTCCTGTTGAAGTAATTTGAGGGTTTACCCTTGGGCACGTGGGCAGGTCGGATGACCGTTTTGCGCCCTCGACCGTAATTCAGACCCTCTAAACATGTGAGGTCATACCCCATGTCGCTCATCATGAGTTTGGCAACTTGGCTGTATTGTGAAAACTAAGGCGCTGGGTCCTCGTCTTCCGACTCGTCCCACATGGTGCGTAGAGGACTATCGATTCGGCCGAAAATAATGTCTTTTTGATAATTATTTCGGGCTGGCACAACAAATACAGCTCGCGACGATTCAATCGGTCGCGTTCTCACGATGTATGATGAGCATACTGGCATGTGCAGGGAGGGATCGCCGCGGAGTTTTGCCCATGAGTCGTTGGGTTCATCGTCCTCAGACGTAGAACAAGGCGACACATAAGCAAAGTTGGACTCTTCATTCATGATAATCTTCTCCGCCTGAGCGACGTTGGTTACATGATGACTCTAATAACCGATTACAATTGACTCGAAATCATTTAGTATTAGGTTATCGCCGTACTCAGGATCGCTATCCGCCTCGTTACCGCTCCCCGGTTCTTCAACCGGTGGCTCGACGGGATCCTGGTACAATAGAGAGTCTGTGAAGTAATTCTCGATGCCTTTGAAGGGTTGTCTGTCAGCCACTACTGTTTTCACACGTTCGTAATCGTCCACATACTTTAAGCATTGGTGAAGGGTGGATGGGACTATTCGATTTCCATGGATCCACGGACGCCCTAAGAGCACGTTGTAGGAAGGCTCGGCATCGATGACGTAGCCGGTCACCTCCGTCTTCATGTCGCCTATTCGGCATTTCAGGCGGATTTTACCCAGCGGCCGCATCCCCGTGGCGTTAAAGCCAAAAATTGTTGTGGTGGTCGAGGACAGACGTTTCAGCGGTATTCCCAGATGCTTGATTAACTTCAGGGGCACGATGCTCAACGCGGAACCCGGGTCGACTTGGATCCGATCCACTTTCGTCGACCCGACGTATCCTGTGAAGTACAGTGGTCGATCATGGGATGTGTTCTTGATGAGCATGTCCTCAGGAGTAAAAGTGATGCACGGGACCCGTCTCTCGGAGACTTAGCAACAATTCGCACATTCTTGTTCCGCCTCCGTCTCTTTCGATAAGTGGATCGAGAATGCCTCTGAGTCTGCCAACGCCTCCTGTAGGGCCTCCCGGGTAGTCCTGGATAGCCTAAGGAGGTCGTACATGGTAATTCGCGCAGGGATGCTTTTCAGCTGCGCGAGCACGTTGAACCTGAACGGTTGGTGGCCCGAGCTTGGTCCGTCTGGATTGGGAGGGGTTGTCGCGGCCGGCCTCGCGAGAGGTCTCGCTGTGTTCTCCACCCTCGCGGGGTATTCCTTCGTGAATTCCTTTCCTGCTCTCGTGGCGAAGACGTTGGTGTCTTCTTCGGAGTCGGTCAGGGCGGTTATCGCTGCGTTATCTCTATCTGGGATGGCAGAGACGACGTTGTAATGCTTTCCCTTGGCCTCCTTCGAAGGCCTTGCAGTCCATTGTTCATCGTTGAGGAGGTCTGGATGGACCCACATCACCTGCCCCGATGGCAGAATCTGCGAGACCAAACCTTTCTCCCGCTGGTTATGGGGATCGTCATTGGTGATCTTCAAGACCGCCTTGGGGATAGGAACTACCCCTGCCGGAGCTCGAACCTCTTGGAGATCTGTCCCAAAGCTTAAGGTGATCATGTTCGTGGTCACCTGCTTTTGGACTTTCTCCTTCTTCAAGACCCCTGCGTCGTAGAGAGCTTGGAGCTTGTCTTTGAGGACATAGCACTTGGTTGTGTGGTGACCAAGGAATCTATGATAGGCACAGTAACTTGGATCACCGGTCTTGTCCGCCTCCTCAGGCTTCGTGGCTTCTAGTAGTTTAATTCGGCCGCTCTTGAGCAGTGTATCGAACGTTGCCACCACCTGATCTTCCTTGAAGTCGTATTGCCGCAGAGGGCGTTGCTCGAACTGTCTGGGCTTTAACCTTGGGGCAGCTTTTGGCGTTGGGGCAGAATCGACGGCCATGATCTCCTTTCCTCTCGTTCGAGGGGGATTCTTTGGCACAGTCGGCTCCGCAGCTCCCTTCTTAGGCTGTGGCTCTTCGGCCTCTAGCCTCTTGATCATGTTCTCTACCTGTTCACCCTGATGCACCAGTTCCTTCCACGTCCGGGTTTCCACCGCGCCTATTTTGGATAGGATGTGGATCGCCAGGTTGTTGCGGCACATCTCGATCAGTGTCGACTCGGAGACTTGGTCCCGACAGTGGACTGATCGGTTCCGAAACCTTTTTACGAAGTCGTTGACCGACTCTGACTTTTGTTGTTTTTCGGCCAGGAGGGTGGCCATCGACACTTCCGTGTCGTCGTCGAAGAAGCAGGCCAAAAAGAACCTTTCGACGTCAGCCCACGATTTGATAGAGCCGGGTTCCAGCTTATGGAACCATTCAAAGGCCACCCCTTTGAGGGTGCCTATGAACAGTCGCGTGAGAATGGCGTCATTCCCCGTAAGGAACCCAGTCTGCGCCATGAAGTAGTAGATGTGCTGCGAGGGTGAGCCTTGCCATCAAATTGCACCAAGCTGATCGGCTTGAACTTCGCCGGGTATGGGACTGTATCCCATTCAATAGGGTAGGGACGGACCACCCCCAGCTTGTTCATGTTTTGCTGAAGCTTCAGCG
Source organism: Asparagus kiusianus (assembly GCA_022839385.1). Classification (NCBI taxonomy): domain Eukaryota; kingdom Viridiplantae; phylum Streptophyta; class Magnoliopsida; order Asparagales; family Asparagaceae; genus Asparagus; species Asparagus kiusianus. The sequence goes on from BQKN01000040.1 coordinate 268,042, forward strand.
CGTTAAGCTGGTCTTGGAACTCGTCGAACCTCTTATCACAGGTGCTATCCCCGGTATGTGACGTCCCTAGCGACGTCTTGGAAGAGTAATCGGATTGCGGATTACTGTTGTCTTCCGTTTCCGTCGCCGGACAGCGGGGAGGTACCCACTCTTTGTCCCCAGTTTGCCGGGGTAAGGGGCGTTGGGTTCTCTTCTTCTTCTTCTTCTTCTTGTTCAGAAGTTGCTCCATCATCTCTCTTAGAGAGTCGATGGTTGCCTGTTATTCCTCCAGCTTCTGAGCCATTGTCTGCTCGTGGGTGAGTTCCGTCATGTGTACCCTCACAGGTACTTCCTGACTCGAGTATGAGGTTTGGGACGTGGTTGCCGCCGAATGAACTTCATCCTCGCCGTAGGAGGGATGTGCCAGGGTTGAATAATCAAACCCGATGCTCGCTCCCTTGCGACTACGGGTTCGCTAATATATGCCGCCTTGTCCACGTCGGGCGAACCAAGGATTGGGTCCCAGAATAGAATCTGAATCTGGGGAATCGGAAAATACCGACTTACCCCTGTCCGTCATGTTGATTGTGGCGGACGGGAGCTCTAGGTCGTCAATAGCACGTCGTCTCTGGCGACGACGTCTCTGATGGGTAGGCCTTGGTCGATAGGGTCGCTGAGAGAGCCTCTTGAATACCGAAGGTTTCGCCGTTCCTACGCACTGATAGTTGGCGAGTACTGTGTGGATGAGTCTCTCACAATGGCACTGAGGATTCGCCTCATGTATAGTGCGTTTGCGAGTTAGGTATTCCCGAAGGTCCTCCGTGGGTGACTGGTGAATACCCCCAGGGTTTGACGGGTCGCCCGAGTGACCGCATGGGAGGGTCTGGGATGTACCCCCTGCCGTGCATTGGATGGAACACCTCGAGGTAGGAGTTGGGCGAGCTTGCCTTGTTAGGTGAACTCTCGCGCTCGGGCGATCCCCAATAGGCGGGCGAGGTTCAACCCCCCGCTCGCGTGGGTGAGCAGGCGAGGTATCACCTGTGGGTTTCCCTACGAAGTTATCCGTCAAGTGGTTGGGGCAAGATCCGCCCACTTTCAAGGATTCGCTTGCGTGGGCAGACTCTCACGCTCGTGGTGGTTCTTTCGCATCAGGGATGTGACATGAAAAGCGAAGTTCCCTTGAGCGGGTGGCTCTATCTTTGTCCGTCGGCGCTCCTGATTTGGAGGGCCTTTCGGCGTAAAACGAGTTGCCTCCCTGTCGGCCATGCTTCGGGCCTGTGTAGTAGTTCAGGCCGTCGTATGAGACGAAGGCTCGAGCCTTTTGTCGAGCGAGCGCCTGCCGTCGCCGCTGGCGAGCTCTCCCGGAGGGAGGAGCGCCATTTTGGGCTGCGGCAGCATGGTCCGTACCAGGACGAATGGGTGTTTCGTCCCGGGTGGGCATCGCTGAGGGTCGTTTGGCGATCCATCTGGCGAGCTTCCGTCTCGTGCTCTCGATCTGTGGCTTGGCCCCGATCGATTTTGGAGTAGGTTCCCCTGGCAAGACCCGGGTAGAGCCTTCAGGCGTGGGAGCCTTGACCGTCTAAGGTCGGCTCCTGCGCCCGACTCCGTGGCGTTTGCGGGACGCATCGCCACCGGACGAAGAAGAAGACAAATACTCTTCGTACTTGGCTTGGTCGAACTCAATCTCTAGGGACTCCACAGTCGTCCCAACAACAACCTCATCAAACTGAGCTACTACTATTTCGCTAGAGGAAACAGCTTCTCCCACTGTGGTCGCCATCTTCTGTAGGTGTAATTTTTGATCTCCCGAAAAACAGGGAACTTCGTTTGTATTGATAAGAAGGCTTATTACAAACTAATAATCAAAT
>BQKN01000040.1:285270-297415 GCA_022839385.1 Asparagus kiusianus
AGGACCACATTCACATGGGTTAATAAATACATGAGGATATGCAACCATTTGAATGAGTGGAGGGGATGTGTCACCTCACTATCAAGCACAACTTTTTGTGCTTGGTAGTGAGGTGACACAATCTCCTCCACTCATTCAAATGAGGGACCACATTCACATGGATTGAGGAGTGCATGGAGATATGTAACCATTTGAATGAGTGGAGGGGATTATACTACCTCACTACCAAGCACAACTTTTTGTGCTTGGTACCAAGCATACCCATTTTTCTCATATATATATATATATATATATATATATATATATATATATATATATAAAGCACATGCCCGGGTGCTAAGAAGAACCCCCAAGATCCTTGATATTCACGAGGAATCCTAGACAGGACTGACACTGCTACTTGCCCCCAATAGGCAACACATATACCCAAACCTAAACCTTAACCTAACCTCATACCCCTAACCTCACCCTAAACCTGACCCCAAGCCCAACCCTAACCCTAAACCTAACCAATTGGGATGCAAGTGTCCAACGACAGTCGCTAAAATCGAAAAGGTAAGCAATGCAGGTAAGCAATGCAAATAAGAAACGGATGTTCTCTATTAGATCTCTCTTACTAGAAAAAGTGAGATCAGCTCTGTTGTGGAACTCGATAAAAGGAAATGTAAAGGGTGGTTTTCAAGTAGCTACCCAACATGGTGGGATCCAAACAATAGGACTTCAATAGATTGACGAATATGAGGATGATGATGTTGATCTGGGAACAAGATGTTCTCGTGAGAAATTGTCCTCTTATAGGGAGGAGAAGCTGCCACAATAATTGATAGCCTGCACTCACAATAAGAGTGTTGGGGGGGGCGGCGGCCGGGGCGGTTTTGGTTAAAAAACATCCTACCCTCATAGTAAATCTTAATCCAAAAACTTGAATAAAAAAAGGATATGAAGCTCGTATCTAGGAAATCTTTTGGATGGTTGTACATGAGAAGCGGGAAAGTTCTATTTTCCAGTCTTGATGTTACATGGATAACCGTATGATGACAGATGTTGGTCTGTGATTGATCGGCTCTACTAATCGCCACACTTTTTCCCGCGACGATAGAGCACTAAGAGTACTAAGGTGTTAATCACGGTGTCGTGTTGATACAACAGGTGATGCATTATACAATGTAGCCCCATGTGAGCGCTAGATGGAAAGAGAATGATCATCGAAAAAGTTAACGGCAATCACAAATTTGTGATAGCCTATGAACCCTCACACCCTAACTGGGTAGGGTTAGGCTTAGGGTTATGTTTAGGGTCAGGCTAGGGATATGAGGCTAGGCTTATGTTTGGGTATATGTGTTGCTTATTGGCGGCGAGTAACAGCAGCGCATTTCGCGATTGCAATTGAACTTTCTTTTAATGCTCATTCTCTCTCATGATGTGCCCACACGGAGCTACAATTAAAACCTGACTAACGACCTGATTGGCACCTCAATGTTCCCAGCATCCTATTGCCACTGCCAAAAGTATGGAGATAAGCAGAGCCAACCAACCATAGACTAGCATTTGCCATCCGCACGCTAGTTATGTAACCTCAAGACTGGAATGCAAAAACTTTCCCGCCTCTTATATATGGCCCTCCCTAAAGAAATACTAAACATGAATATCATCTTTTACGCTCAAGTATTTCGATTAATATTTACTATAGACATTAACGGATCTTTGCGAGGACCAACACCCCCACCCCCAAAAAAAAAAGAAAAAAAGAAAAAAGTTCTTCCTCTGAGTGCAGGCCGTCTGATCACTGTGAACAACCATCTTCTACCCTACATGAAGTTAATTTCCTACCAGAACGTCTTGCTCCCAGCAAAATCAACACAATTTTCACCTTAGTCAACCGATCCAAGTTCTACTGTTTGGATCCTACCATGTCACTGGGTCGGTATGGGGGTAACCACACATGTTGCATTTCTTGTGTAAGAAACAGTTACTGTTTTCAATTGCACATTCTTTTGTTTATCTACAAGTCTATGATCTTTATTTGCGATATCTAGATGTCTAATATAATCAATCACATGTTTATCCCTTGTGCCATAAATAGATCATTGAGTCTCTGATTTCCCTCATAATTTTGTCTCAGATTGCATTTATCGGACTGCCTTTTGACATGTATTTTTGCTTACTTTCCATATTACATAAACAAAGCCCACAGGTTTTATTTGAACAAGATAGTCACTACAGACAGTATCTAACCATTTGAAGAACATAATAATTCATGATAAAAATAGCCACTACAAACTTTTACTAACAGCCACTATTTTATAATTTTGTTCTTCAAATTTACACACAACTCCTTAATGTTGACTTCAAAGTAAGACAGACATGCGTGCGGGCACGCGCAAGGGTACGAAACACAACAAATTTGTAGAAGGTAGGATATAGGAACAAGACTATCTATTATAATAAACTGAAATTAATAATTTACATGAGATCAATATTGTTTTCATTTACGTGTTATAAGAACTAAAATATCTATCATACTTTTTTAGAAAACTTTGTTCTTCTATAATGCATGAACTATACACGGGCTGAAATGAAACGAACCTGTGTCCGACTAGTCTCAAGAAGTGAATGTGTGGTATAGGATATACTGTCCAAGAAGTGTATGACGAATGTTTTAAATTAAAATATGTATTACATATTATTGAGTACATGTCGAAATAAATGTATACATAAATCCAAAAAGATGTCCAAGGGTCGGTTTTCAGTATGTGTATGGCACGTCTCAGGTACCGGTATGGCTTCATGCTACATACGTTGACATCAAACTTCTCTAGGATTGCAACCAAACTATGCATGTCTTACTGTTTCATTCCTGGAAGACCTCATCGAGCAGACTATAAAAATCATCAACTCAACCTAATCTTATGTCGTGCATGGAATCAGTGTCATAGAAAAGGAACTCTCAAATGATATGCTTCATATAAATTGGAGATAGGATTAATAATATCAAGTTATTTGTCTTCTAGTTAATCTTTTTTGTTACAGATTCTTCATGTTTGAGACAAAGAACACAGATAATGACTTGAGAGTGTCTATATGATGCTTCTCCACTGTATTTTAACCGGAATTCTCTAACTGTATCATATTTGAACATACACTTTAATATGTGGTTAGGCATGTTTATGTGTATTATAAATGCTTTAGGGAAATGAGTGGGTTGTCGCTGGTCATTTGATATTACACTAACTCATACGAACTCTCAAACGATATGCTTCATATAATTGGAGATAGGATTAATAATATCAAGTTATCTGTCTTCTATTTAATCTTTTTTGTTACAGATTCTTCATGTTTGAGACAAAGAACACAAACGTAATGACTCGAGAGAGTGCCTATACGATGCTTCTCCACTGTATTTTAACCAGAATTCTCTAACTGTATCACATTTGAACATATACTTTAATATGTGGTTAGGCATGTTTATGGGTATTATAAATGCTTTAGGGGAATGGGTGGGTTGTGGTTGGTCTTTTGATATTATCTTATACCTCATAACTTACACAGGTGAATATATTGTCCTGTCTAATGTTCTATCCACACTGGATGATTTCCTTTAGAAAAAAATGTGCTTGACCTGAAAGACAAATAGTAATCAAAATTCATGCATAGCAACCTGACGGAGGTATAGTCTGGTAATAATAACTAAATGTCGTGTCAGCTATACTGACCATGTCTTGATTGACTATACCAGATTTGAAAAATGTAACTGAAATGGTACAAACACTACTAATATCAATCCTTATGGAAGAATGGGAAGTAAGAGGTCAAATATGTTAGGTCTCATGTTTATGAACCTATTGTCTAATCTAGTTTTGATGATTAACAAACAATTCCTAACATTGTTTGTTGAGTGTTTGCATTTGATTGTTAGGTATCCTACACAAAGATCCTCTGTTGGAGGTTGGTTATAATTGAGCTTAACGATGACATTCAAAGAAGGTTAGAAGAAAATCGGAATGAAGCCGTCGCAATTCAAGTCAAGATTCATCATCGCTTCATCCGCAATCAAGACGAGCAAATTAAAGATCTATTTCTTGGGTATAGTAGTTTAGGTTTATACTTTATGTGTTATGCTTAAAAGCTCAATTCTTATATACACACGTTATTTCTCGTAGTATGAGTTGTTTTGAGAAAATAACGTATATTTGAATTATTGACTTACTGAGTTAGTTTTACATATTTTCTAAGTCCATTAATCCATTCAAAAGGTTTCCAAAACTTGGTTGAAATCGTTTTGCAAAATCAAGTGTTTAAACGAACTCGTATTTTTGAGATTTTGCAAAATAATGAGTTTTCACAAACGGGAAATGATACTTGAAAATTTTCTTTTCTAACATGTTTGTTTTCATCAGAATAAACATAATCCCAAGTTTTATAATTTTTAAATTTTATTTACTATTTTTAAACACACTTTGAAAATCAAGTTTACTGTTCAAATATATCTTGTGCACGTTTTTCGGTCAACCGATTGTCCAAACCAGTCGACCGATAAGCTGCTCTGTGTTTTCAATTTTGTTTCTGTTCAGCCAACCGAACAGTGTTTTCAGTTGACCGATATCTTTATTGTTGGCCTTCTTGTTTTGATAATGATTTAACAAACAATTTACGACTAATATTGTTTTTAGTAGGAAAATGAGCTACAATGATATTGAAGCCTATGCAAATCAAGTCAACCAATCAAGTTCAAGGCTTCAAGCTTCACAAGATTCTATCTTGGTATTCTTAGTATATGTTTATATATATTGTGTGCAATTCTTTAAGCTCAATACATACACACACATATATATTTGTGATTTTCTCAAAACATAGGTACTTTTATGCGAACTCTATGTTAATATGTTTTAGACTATATATACATCATAAACATCTTTTATTATGTCCATATAAACATTACACAAGTTTTCAAAACTTGATTTGAGCTAAATGACAAAATCAACATGTTTAAACACATGTATTTTAGTGTTTTTGAATATTTTTGAGATTTCACAAATAATAAGAGCAAATTGAAAAATTTCTTTTCCAACATGTTCATATTCATGTTTATAAACTTTTTCAAAAGTTTTACAATTTTTAGAATTTATTTGTTATTTTTTAAGACACTTCAAAGTTAGTATATACTATTCAAAACAGGCTGATAACACGTTATCAGTCGACTAATACATGTGTTCGGTCGACTGAAGAAATCGTCTGGAATAGTCGAAAGTTTTTGTTTCTTATTCAGTCGACTGATCAGTCGACTAATGAGGTCATTGGTCGACTGACGAGTTCATCAATCGACTGATGACGTGTTTCTGACCTGTAACAGTCAGCTCATCAGTCAACTGATGAACTATATCAGTCGTCTGACTGACGGCCCAATGGCTAGTTGTTTTCAACCTTCTGTTTTCTTGTCATGTTGCTGGATTTTCTTGGTTTTTGTGTCTTGGTTTTTTATCCTATAAATACCCCCTATTGTTTCACTTCTGAGATGATCTAAGAGAGTTTTAAACAAATTTTAAAAGAGTTTAAAAGTTTGATTTAGTTTATTTTAAGTTTGGGGTTTGGTTTTCACAAAGAGGAGGTTACATCGTTTGTTGAGGAATTCATCCTCAATCTTTCATCATCTACTCTTTGTGTTTATAGAGAAGTTTCCCTAACTCAATAATCTAGCATTTTATTCTTGAATTTCATATTTATTTTATTGCTAGTTCTTTTTGAGTTGAATTTTATTTGTACTCATTTATCACACACACATCCCTATTGAGCTTTTAGTATTTCATACATCATATATTGGGTTGTGGGATTGTGATATTGTGAGAGTGAGCTTATATTGTGTTCTTATCTATTGTAGAGAACAAAATCTTGTATTTGAGCCTTATTGTGAGTTACACATTGTATTACACTTGTACACCGCGAGAAGTGTGTGGTGAGAGACGGGATCGGTTCTAAGAGGAGTGAAGTCGGTAGTAAAGCCTAGTAAGAGGTGGTAATTTCGAACACTTGAGGAAGATGGCACGGACTAGACCAACACTTAGAGAGTGTGAAGTGTATTTGCAAGTGTGTAAGTTATAAAGTTTTTAGTGAACTAGAAAACCGAGTTGTGAGGTGTAAACGTTATTCGGGTGAGCGTAGAAAACCCGGTTGTGATAGTGAAGATCTCCTCGAGGTGAGGAGCGGAAACGTAGGTCAAGTGGTTGACCGAACTCCGTGAACATATCGTGTGTTTGAATTTGCTTTGGCGTTCTTTTCTTTGTGCTCATATCTTATATCGTCATTCTTGCATTGTTTATTTATCCCACTATATTGTTTACTCTTATGTTTAGCCCTTTGTTTATATTGCTCATTCTTGCTCATAACACATTGTATATCTATCTTGCAAGAATAATTTGTTAATAAATTTTAATCAACATTAATATCTAATAAGATTAGCAATAACTCTATTCACCCTCCTCTAGGGTGTTTTCACTTATCAGTCGATTGTGAACAGTGTCATCGGTCGACAGATGCAACACATCAGTCGACCGACCAAAGCTGGTTTTCAGCGTTTGAATTTCCAAACTTATCAGTAAACCGATCTGTTCAATCAGTCGACCGATAACGATCATTTTGGGCTATAATGGCTAGTTTTTGGCTGATTGTTTTGGTTTCTTTTGAGAGGCTATAAATAGCCCTCTTGATTCATTAAGTTTATAAAGAAAATTTACAAAAGAGTTTTATCAGTTTGTTTTAAAGAGTTTTTAAAAGAAAATCAAGTGTTTGTTTATGTGAAGAGAGTTTCACAAAGAGGAGGATTTCATTTTCATCTTTGAGGAGTTTTACCTCAAATCTTCATCCCTCTTTGTTTAGAGAAGTTTTTCTAAACTCATTTTATCTAGCTTTTATATTTTGATTCTCATATATATATATTTGCTAGATTAATTTGAGTTTAATTTCGTTATTACTTATTGTTTTCACACACAATCACTTGAATTTCACATATAGTATATTTTGGTTATGGGGTTGATTCATTGAGTGAGCTTTCAATTTCGTTCTCATTTGTATTAGAAAACAAATCTCATATTTGCACTAACATTGAGAGAACACGTTATAATACACAAAGACATTTAGATGAGTGGTTGGGAGAGACCGCGGTCAATTCCAAAAGGAGTGGCTTGTTTGTAAAAGCCTAGGGAGTGGTAATAATTCCAAGCACTTGAGGAATGTGACACGTGTAGGCCAACACTTATTGTGGGATTGACAACGTGTGGATTATAAAAGTTTTCGGTGAGCTTTGAAACCGATTGTGTAGTGATTTTGAGATAGTGGAGAATCTCTTCGAGGTGAGGAGCGGAGACGTAGGTCGAGGGTTGACCAAATTCATGCTAAGAACGGATTGTTTATTCTTGCATATATCTCATTATACATCATATTGCTAGGATATTAGTTAATAAGTTTTAATTTGACATCAATATCAGAGTAGATTAGCAATTACCCTATTCACCCCCACTCTAGGATACTTTCACTTAGTATCAGAGTCAGGTCCTCTTTGATTTGTGACTTAATTGTCTTGATTCAAAGATCCTCGCTTTACAAATTTGCTAATCTAGTTTTGTGATTATCTTGCTTGTATTTATATTATGAACATGCACGGTGTACCTAGTTTAGGCCATGACATTAATATTGCTCCTAAATTCAATGTTTTTCCTTATGCTCAATGGTGTGTTAGATTTAAACTATTTGTTAGATCTAAATATTTTGATTTATGAGAAATAATTGATTATGTTTATATTGTACCCACTTTGAAAAAATCCAAATGGAGTAATAATGATAAAAAGATGTTTATTATGAACAAGTTGTTAGAATTTTTGCTTAATGCTTTTGAACCATCTATTTCTAACAAACTTGCTTATTTTGATAGTGTTTACAAATTGTGAAAATTTATAAAAACACATCAAGACAACTTGAGGAGATCCAACATATATTGGTGGATTCTACTTCAAGTATGATTGGAGAGTTATCATACATACGACCACTAGGCGATAGCTCTAATGAGGTATGAGAGTCTGAATCCGGTAGTGAACTTTCTATTAATGAACTCGCTTGTGCATATGAGAGATTAATGCATGTCTATAACAAATTGCATCATAATTATGTAGATTTAAAAAGCAAGCATGTTTGAAATCCGATTATGAGACGCTAGCATCAAATTTGACATCATTGCTAAGAAAAATGTAATACTTGAAGAAAGCAATGATATTTTGAATTTAAAAAATAAAATTTTGACCTCTAAAATAACTAGCTTTAACTCATGCTAAGAACGATGCCATGATAGAAGTAGAAACAATAAGAAATGAATTTAATTCTTTTAAAAATGATCATGTTTGTTCTATTTTTAATGTCAATGTGATTATGCCTAATGATGAGTTGAATAACATGAAAACCCGCATTTCATCTCTAGATTCAATTTTAACTACATGCATTGACAATAATAAGAAACTTATGAACTTATGTACTAAGTATTGTACCAATACTTCCAAATTACCCGTACACTATGCACACATGTATGACAAAATTTATAAATGCACTATTTACGACCGTAAATGCCATCTTGCAAAATTTTGCTATGATACACAAAAATCCAAAAATGCTAATATTATTGCTCTATATGCATCTCATAAAGTTTCTTCATCACACACACTCACATGCACCCATTACTCATCATAAGCATGATAGTGTGTTTAAATGTGATTATTGTGGTAGATTTGGTCATTTGGCCACATTTTGTTTTGATTTAAGAAAAGTTTCACATTTGCAAGATGCTTCAAAGAGATCATCCTTGTTTGTAAATGTTTCTCGTGCACATTCATATGGTCAACAAAAATAAATACATCCATTTCATTGCACTTAATTGTAATAGAATGATTCATTTACGTGATTTTTGCTATGACCGAATACGTGCACAAAATACGCCCAAATGGGATCATAACCCAAGGGCATTAAGCTATATTGATAGAGGTCGTGTCCCTAAACTCTCCGGCACCAAGAGTGTTTGGGTGCCAAAACATTTTTAATTTAAAAAAAAATTTAAGGCTCCGTTTGGATTCCATGACGTTTTACTTATTTTCATGGTGTTTTTGCTAAAAATAAAACACCATGCGTTTGGAGACCATGGTGTTTTTTAAGCTAAGTCATCCTCAAATTAAAAATACAACACTTATTTCAAAACACCTTTTAGGTGTTTTAAATTTAATGTTTTGATATTGAGTTTGAAGAGCCGTTAATATAATATCTTACATAATATATTAAATATAATCAATATATAGTTATTATCGACATGATCATTATATTTTATTACATTATACTATATTATATTATAGTTAATCTAGTATATTAAAAATTTTTATTAAATAATATAAAAATATAATAATAATAATAAAATTTCTTATATGATAATATAATAACATATTAAATACTAGTATTTAATATGTTGATAATGTTATTATATAATAACAATAAATAATAAAATATAAAGAAAATAATAAAAATAAATAAAAAGATTAGTGATAATAAATAATAATATAATGTACAATACAAAATTATAATCACTATAATTAATATTATTAACTTTTAATAAATAAACGGTAACAAATTAATAATTATAAAATACTATATAATACTAACCTATTTAATAATAAAACAATAATATAATAATAATATATTGTATAGTAAATGTAACATAATATATAAAATACTAATATATTATAGAATAAATAATATAATATATTACAAAGTAAAATAATTTTTAATACTAAAATAATTTATTGCTAAGGAATGTTAATGTAACAATAATATATTCATAATATAGTAATATATATTTATATAATAAATTATTGATATATTATTAAAGTATTATTAATAAACTCTAACATATTAGGAAGAATAATATATTGTGTAACAGCAAAATATTTATAATATATTAATTTATTATTATAAATATTTTAATGTATACAATATAATAGTAATAACATAATGTTATTACAATTACTTATAATATTTATAATATTTTAATGTTATTACTATTAGTAACATTAAAATATTATAAATATTATTTATAATATATTATAATATTATAAATATATTAATAATATATTAACATATTTATAATATTTTAATTTAGTATTATAAATATTTTAATATTATCACTATTAATTTATAATAGTAATAACATAATATTAACATTATTAATAATATAATATTATATTAATAATAGTATAATATTATATTAATATTAAAATAATAATATTTAAAAATATTATATAATATAAAATTAATATACCAAAATAATTAAATGTGATAGTATTTCAAAATGATATGTAATGATTATAATATAATATAACACACTAAAGTATAATATAATATTATAATATATTATGCAATATTATATTTAATATTTATAATACTATACTAATACAAACTAAATATTATAATATTTTATTTATAATATATTTTATTATAATTAAATGTGATAGTATTTGAAAATGATATGTAATGATTATAATATAATATAACACACTAAAGTATAATATATTATTATAATATATTATGCAATATTATATTGCATTATATTTAATATTTATAATACTATAATACTACAAATTAAATATTATAATATTTTATTTATAATGTATTTTATTATAATTAATGTATAATATATTAATAATATGTTTAATACTTATATTGTTATATGTCAAACTATGGTTGACCAAAAACATTTAACATGACATTTTGAGAACACAACACTATGATATTTTTTTTTACAAAAACACTAAGAAAAACACCATGATATTCAAACGAAGCCTAAGTTTTTAGCGTTTCCGGTTTTTTTCTTTTTGGAAAATGCGTTATCAAAAAAAATTTAGTGTATATTGATCAAAATTTTGACCCAAATGATTGTTTTTAAATTACATATATTGATCAAACATTATATTTGGAAATATATATTGTTTTTCATTACATATTATGATTTTTTTTGACTTTGAGGGCCTTAATTATGAGTCAATTCTTATGTTTTTAGCATTTGCTAGTTTTAAAATTTTCAAACTATTTCAAATACATGTTAATAATACCTTCTTAAATGGTTTTACAAATGAAAAGGTCTATGTTGAGCAACCCCCCCAGATTTATTGATCTTTTTCTTCCAAACCATGTTTATTGGATATAAAAAGCATTATATGGGTTGAAACAAGCTCCAAGAGCTTGACATGATTACTTTTCTAGTTTTTTTGTCAAAAATAATTCAATTGATCTTTATGTGTTTTATCCAAAGCATACTTCTCTTTGATCTTTGTGGATGAAACATATAAATGTTCAACATTATTTTTGTGTGATCATGTAGATAGGAAAGATGTGTTCTTATTTATATTGATACAAAATCTCTATTAGCGGGCATCCTTACCTAACCTCTTCGCGAAGAAATTGTTTTGTAATATAAGAGGTGATTTGGGCATGTTTATCACTTGAATCATGTTTGCTTGATCATTTGGCCTTCGTGAAATCATGATTTTCATGATTTACTTTCATTTAGATATGATTAAATTCCATTTGGAAATATATTTTCATGATTTCTCATGATTTTCTTTCATGGATTTTTATGATTTTCATGATCTTTCATTATATATATATAGAGAGAGAGAGAGAGAAAGACTCGTATCAACTTAAGTTGATGTCCACCAAACTTCCTAGCCACTCATTTATTAATATAAAAAAACCTTTTCATATCATGCAAGGATCTGTAGGCAATATGAGTGGCTAAAAAGTTTGGTGGACAACTTTTTGTTATCCATTGACAACTTTTTGCAAGGATCCCTAACCACTAGTATATGTTTTTAGATCTATGTTTACTCACATATTTGCTTTATTATATTTTTTATATACATATAAGTCTTCCATATCTCTTTCCTTGTTTATACTCATCGTGCTTTTTTGATAAGGGGAGCTTTCGCTCTCTTATTCTTATTATTTTTTCCTCATTTTGATGTTGACAAATGGGGAGAAACAAGTGTATTGTGAGTATATTATTTTCTATCATGCATGACGATTACAAATTGTATATTCATTGGTATCATGCATGTTTTATATACTC